>PVJA010008422.1:0-64510 GCA_004027025.1 Myocastor coypus
AAAAAAAAAAAAAAAAAAAAGAAACCCAAAATACAAAGAGCAAGATAAATTCTAGAAGGGCCAGGGAGATAGCTCAGTAGAATAAGTGCTTGCCTGGCTAGCACAGAGTCCTGAGTTCAATCCCTGGTACCGCAAAAAAAAAAAAAATAAATAAAAAAAAGATAAATTCTAGATGATAGAAAAATGGGAACTAGGTCTTTTGTAGAGGGAAGAGGACCATGAGATGGGAGAAGTAACGGGATGAGCCGAGGTTTCAGCTGTGCTGTGTGCACGCAGCAGTCCCGTTTGGAGGCACGCCTTGGCCTATGAGCATATACTAACAAATATTAAATATATAGGCATTTTCAAGAACTCTTAGGGTACGAGTCTTTGACAGAAATAAATCTTTCAGTTTGTGAGAGAGAAACTGAGCTCCTAAGCAGCAGTATGTGACTTCAGATCCATCCCTGAGTTACGCTTTTCCTCTATATGGGTTCCAGACAGCACTGTATTTAATTTTATGCTAACTTCATCTCTGCAAGAATGAGAGAACAGGACCCCAAAGAACTTGGGAATGCATGGCAGAATTTAGCTCTCTGCAGGGTGCGCTGCAGAAGGGTTTGGTTGTTCTGGGTGTGCAGACGACCACCTCTGTGGACTGAGCAACATGGCATGGAGCCATCTGTGGTCTGGCACATGTTCTTCTGTGGCTGGCTCCTCAGCCTCCCAGGCTCACACCCCATTGTCTGCCACCAGCCAGCAGTCTCTGCTGTGGCTGTGACCTCCTCCTCCACCTTGTGTTCATAGACTGATTCTCTCCCCTTCAGAATTAATTCGTTGATAGTTCTAGGTTTATTGATAGGTTTAAGACTTTTTATCCATTCCCAAGACAGGGGTGGCCAACAGACACGTGGATCTTATGCAGCATTTGTACAGCAAACATCTGAGAGCTCCACTTCTTTCTAGCCCTACTGGGTGACTGTATATGTAGAAACAATCACATCTAGAGAACTAAGAATAACTTTATCTGTTGGGCTTTCTCAGTTTCTTAAATGTCAATGCTAAACACTTTTTCAATAGCAAAGAGAAATTTAAGATTATAGCAATGATGACCGGTACCTGGAATACTGGATCTAGATTAAGGCTTAAAGGCTTAAAAAAAAAAAAACCAAAAAAAACCTGTCTGTGCTTTCTTGATTTCTTGTAATATTATGTAACTTGTTTCCACATTTCTGGTGTTTGATTTTTGATGTGTCTGTACCTGTGCCTTTCCCTCAGACCCTAGTGAACCTCTGCAGTCCGTCTCCCTGTAAGAACAAAGGTACTTGTATTCAAGAAAAGGCAGAGTCCCGGTGCCTGTGTCCGTCGGGATGGACGGGTGCATATTGTGATGTGCCCAACGTCACCTGTGAAGTGGCAGCGCGAGAGAAAGGTGAGCTGTGCTTCTTCCGGGATCCACAGGCCAACTACACAAGGATGGCCTGGTCAGCGGCACTTTCAGGGAGATGTTATGATTGCGGGATAGGGGGAAAGACAGATAGCAGTGAAGGGCGCCATGCTGGAGGACGCGCAGGGAGTAGGCTTAAGTGCTTGCACAAGAAAAAGCATTTGTTTTTATTTTTATTTATGTATTTAGTATAGGGTCTACAGGGTCTCACTATGTAGATTAGACTCATAGTGATTCTCCTATTTTCAGCCCCCCAAATGCTGGAATTACAGGCGCGCACCACCATGTCCAGTCTCAGTTGCCATCTCAGCATAGGGGGGGAGCCCAAACCCCAGCGCTGCACTCTGCCTTAGCAGGCAATTTAACCTGCTGAGCTATTTGGCCAGCCCATAAGAAAAAGTATTTTGAAAGGAAGCGAAGGCTCATTCCACTTTTGGGGCTGGTTTATTTTTAATACAGACCTGATAGTGTGAAAGACCAGGTAAGAATACACTTGACATGTAGCTGCCTTAGATTTGCTTGCCCATTAAATGGTCTGGCTCTTATGTGTGTCATTGGCCCATCTATGATGCTGATTTCCCCTCTGGGCCACCCAGGTGTGCCTGCTAAGAACCCGTGCAAGAACTCGGGTGCCTGTTTCGACACTGGCAATACGCATCACTGCCAGTGCCCACTGGGATACACGGGGAGCTACTGTGAGCAGCAGCTAGACGAGTGCACGTCCAATCCCTGCCAGCACGGCGCCACTTGCGTTGACTTCATTGGTGGCTACAGATGTGAGGTGAGGAGGACAAGAAGGGGCCCACGGTGCTGCACAGCCCTTACACTCCCCGAGTACTGCATGTAGCTGCTTACCTCCTAGGTTTATGGCTTGTAAGGTTTTACTACTCGCTTTGCAGGTGCTTCCTATCGCTATTTTCTTCAGCCTCCCTGTTGAGTATGTTAGTATGGCCCTGGAAAGACACTTTTATTGAGGACTGGAAATGTTTTCCTTCACACGGTCACTGCCAGGACTTGGAACGGGCAGCAGCAACCAGGGTGCATGTCATAGGCCCACTCACCACAGTGGCCCCTGGAACATCCCTGAGTGGCACCTGAGCTGTGATAAGCCAATATGAGCTGTGTCTTTTTGGTTCATATCACTTGTATATATAGTCATCAATCTCTAGGAAAGGTGCCTCAACCTGTTTTTACTGTAGCACCTTGCTAGTGTTACCATGTGTATATTTAAGAAAGATTGTGTCTTCAAGGGGCACTTCCCTGTCTATTTAATGTCAGGATTGACTGTAAATAGAACAAAATGTTAACAAAACACAACAGAGATGAAATTGATGCCAGTTCAGGTCACCAAGCAACAGCAAAGGCTTTGATTTTCTGCTGTTACTGAGATTATTTATTTCCTCATAACAACCTGGAGCCCATCAATTGAAAACCTGCCAGGGCTGACCTCAAATTTCTGTATACCCAGTTGTCTTAAACGCAGATTTTAGTCACTTAGATCCCACCTACCTGACATGGCTTGTAAATACACCCAGTACCTCTCAGACACTGATAAGATGAACCCCAGGAGTAAAAAGACCCAGCGGCTGCTGCCTTTCAGTGCTCTCCAGAGACCTGCTGCTGGGCTTCTGAGTGACATCACCTGGACTCCCAGGCTTCCTCTCTCAACCCTGTGTCTCCCTTGGAGTTCACTGGTTCTTCTCCCCTTATTCTCCCCCCATCCCTGTGGGATGGTCATGCGTTGAGGGCTTGTCCTATATGCAGACATGTAAAGTATGGCCTAGATAAAGTTAACTATCAATTTATTTAATCAGTCCTGAATTTCTTTGAGCTTTCATGTCCACCATAGCCAGCTGGCTCCACCCTCCTCAACCCCTATTTCTGCCTCACTGAGTTTCCCAGAAATGAATACTTTAAAGATGGGGAAATTTGTACAAAGGAAGAACAGAAGTTTTGCACTGGGGTTGTCTTAGCTACTTTTCTCATTGCTGAGACAAAACACCTCACCCCCAAATTAAAGAAGTAAAGGTTTGTTTTGGCTCATAGTTTGCAGAGGTTTCAGTTCCTAATTGGGTGGCTCTCAGGCAGAGAATCGTAGACAAACATGAGGAGAAACAGCTCTTGACAGGCAGAAGATAGTAAAGTAACAACGTAGCAAAGAAGCAAGTTCAAGCCACTTGAACAGCTTCTTTCTGGCCCTTTTATACTATCTAGGCTACTGGGCTCAGGACAGTGGGCTGATTTATCAAGCACATACTCTTACCCCAGCATCCCTCATTCTGGATCCAGCCACTTCTGAAAAAGCCCTGCCTGTGACTGCATGAGCTTTGGGGGGATATCTAGACACAAGCGACAACAGGAGTCATGCTGAAAATAGCCCTCAGGATATTTGGTCCTTTTCTTCCCTGCCAAGTGGCTTTTGCAGCCAAAGGAGAAATGGATAAACATTAGGCACCAGGAGACTGGCCCTGCTCTGGGTGATTAACAGAGCATGGGATGATTCTTAGAGAGGAACCAGTGAGAGCTAAGAGGGTGGGGCAGGGTTACGGGTAACACACCAGATCCCACTTGTCCTTCTGTTTTCTGTATGACCCAACACTCCTAGTCCTTTTCTGCATCCTCTTTCTTGGCAGTGTGTTCTGGGATATCAGGGCGTCAACTGTGAATATGAAGTAGATGAGTGTCAGAATCAGCCCTGCCAGAACGGAGGCACCTGCATTGACCTCGTGAACCACTTCAAGTGCTCATGCCCACCAGGCACTCGAGGTAGGAGATCCGCCTTGCTCCTCTTCCATCTGAGCCGTTCACTAAGCTGTGCATGCATTCCTAGTGTTGAAGGGCTTTCTAAAAATTAAGTACTATTTTCTTAGTTGAGATCTTTGTATGTGTTCACCTATTCAAATACTATGTGAGTACTCTGATTGATTACAGATTTATGTATGTGATACACAACATTCTGGCCTCTAAGTTGGAATCATGATTTGATGTGAATTTTGGAATATTGTTTTGAAATATTTAATTTAATTTTGATTAGTATTTAATTTTTCTGAATATTGTTTAATTGTACTTTTTGTTTTATGATTGATACTATATCTCTGACTTACAATCTACTTATAAGACATGGAATGATATTTTCTCCTAGTATTAGAAACTTTAAAAAGAAAAAATATATATGTATACACAAGGATACATTTATAGGATAGATATATAGCTACTTTGTCTTAGTTCATCGAGAATAAAACTTTCTAGTAATACTGTTTAGACAAGATATCACCTTTTCCTCTAAATAACTACTATAAAGACAACAATATGCATGATATTAATTTTAACCATCCCACTAACTTGTTTTGAAACTGTTTCATTACTATTTTACCTTTTTTTCCTCATTAAAATGAATAAAAAATAATAAAATAAATAAATAAAAATTAGGTGCTAGATCCATTACTGGCATTTATCTCTGCACCCTGTAATGTGATTCATTTCATCCTCCCCATGTAGGGAGCACTGATTTGTGTTCCTAGTACTTTTGGGTGGATTGACATCCTATATTCCAGGAAGCACAGAAGGTAATCCTGATACAATATTGCAGCAAAATTAGCCTACTGAGCCAGATTTCTTGGTGCTTCGAATCAAAGCAGCTGATAGTCTCTTGAATAAATAATTCACATCTACCTTATCTTTAGGGAGGCAAGCCAAGTGTTGCCTTTATAAGATAAGGGAGTGAATAAAGTGAAGACAATTGCCTACTTTCACAATCCCAGGGGAGGAGGCTGGTGTGCTAAGGCAGGGATGGTGAGCCTTTGGGAACTTGCACTGATACAAACAGTGGCCTGTGACACACAGGCCACAGGTTAGACACCACCACCTGAGGAATGCCGCTCTGTTTACAGTCACAGAGTGTTGGAGTCATTTCTCTGCTATGGGCACTGCTTGTGACTCTATTCTCTTCCCCCCAAAACTCTGGCCATTGTTTGTTAGGAAGGATTTAGTTAGGAAGTTCTGGTTTTGAGTGGCCTGCTGGGGAAAAATGTGGAAAGCCATCCACAGTGATAGGATGCTCATTCTTCTCAGTATCAAAGAGAAAAGAAATTCAGGAATTCTATTTACATTGTTATAGATTTGTGTGTCAGTGAATTTTGACAACTTGCCTTCCCAGAGATCTGCATTTGGCTGAATTAAGGTAGCAGAGTGCTCTGCTAGTAGAGTAATTACCTATTTGAAGAATGAGCTGAGATTAAAGGAGAGGAAATAACTCAGGGAAAACAGCCTTTAACAGTTGAAAAATTGTCATGTGTACAGGAGACTAGTTCTTGATTCCAGATATGAATCACTGAAAGAGAAGTGAATGTCAATTCCAGTTTATTATTAAGTTTCTTTCTTTCTGTGATAGTACTTGGTAGTCGCATTATGTGTTGCTTTGGGTTTTGTCATTCAAATGTAACCTGATGTGTGAAGGGCGGAGCTGCTTTTCTCTGTACTGTATCTGAGTGGTTTGAAACACTTGGTTTCCAAGACTTCTGAAGGAAAGGAAGAAAAACAGACCTACAGGGCCATGTAGTGGCTTTCTCTGACTCAATCTGAAAGTGAGGCCTACATTATGTAGGTCAAAGTTTATTTAGTAATTTCCACCTGTTTTCTGCAGGAGCTAGGAAATCTTGGAGAGTACACAGATGGGTACCTCACCTAAATTCTCTTCCTACTACAAACTTTGGTAATTCTTTCTTGTTGCTGAGATAGGATACCTGGCTCCCACAAGTTAAAGGAGAAAAGAGAGGAGCACCACAGAGGAGAAATGGCCATGGCAGAGCTGTGAAGGGCTGTGAAGCAGCAGGCCTGCTTTTCTTCTCTCCTTTTATGTTCTGTTCAGGCTGGTACTCACCCTGAATGTGGGTGGCCTTCCCATCAGCCCATGCCCAGAGCTATGGACCAGCTTAGCACCACACACTCTTAATTCCAGCGTCACATGCCCTCGGTCCCATCAGCCCTGAGAAACCTGCCTGGGAGTGCACGAAACTTTACACTGTGTCATCGTAACAATACCTAACTAGCACCCTAGGAATAGATATTTGCATGCATGTAAGCGTATTCTGAATAAACTTTCAGAAATAGAATTGGCAGACTGAATAAGATGTGTGTTTGTAATTTTAATGTTTATGATTTCTTTCATTCATAAAGGTTTTATTTAGTTAGTTTTATATTTTAGGGAAGGGTCTGCAGGCTGTTCAGGGTCTCACTACTGGATCAGACTCATAGTGATCTACCTGTTTATAGCCTCCCAAGAGCTGGGATTCCAGGCACGCGTCACCAAGCCCAATCTCAATTGCCGCTTCCTCGAGCCCCAGGGGCAGGGCCAGCAAGGCATGCCTGGGAATCAAATCCCCAGCTCCTGTGCCTGCTTGCATGCACTTTATTTGGCTGAGCCTGATGAAACTTTTATTTTTATTCAGGTTGAATTTATCAGTTTTATTTTGTGGCTTTTGGATTTCGACAGTTGGTTAGCAATACCTTGCACACACTAAGCTTATAAAGGAATTCTCCCTTATTTTCCTCGAGTGCTAGGATCCTGAAGCGCTTTTTCCACATTACTACTAACTTATCCTTATGTAAAATCCTGACTATTTGGTCTTTTATGCAGTGATTTGAGATGGCACATTTGTGAAATTCTAAGATCCCACATAGATTATTTGGATGTTTTTGCTGGGCTTTCTTCTTTTTTCTATTGTTCTATTAATCTACTAGTGGCTTATTTGACTTGTTAAGGATCTTCTTTCCATGGCTTATTTTTCTGTGTAATTTTATAACTGGCTTGGCTAAGAATTCTTCTAGTTGTTTTTATTGGAGTCACATTAAATCTAAGGGATATGAAGTTTGTATCTTTCACCAGGCGTCCTTCCTACCAGATGGTGCTAGGTCTATTTAAGTCTGCTTTTGTGTGTCTGAGGAAAATCTTAAAGTCTCCAGACTGGGTAGCGTGTTCTCATTAAAATTGTTCCTACATATTTTGTGTTTCCAGTTGCTGTTGAAAAAAATCATTTCTTTTTTTTTTTTCCTTTTAAATCTTGCTTCTTTTAATGTATACCATGAATGTAAGTGGCAGAAATATAGAACTGGTTATTTTTTGTAAGTTTTAAAAGTAATCATAGAATGATGTCTAGAAGTTATTAATAACTGTTTCTTTCTAAAAAGTGCTTAAAGTGTTCATGTTACATGGCTAATATTCATTTGTAGTAGTTCTATTTTAGTTAGAATAGCCACTGAACTCTCAGCAGGGTATTTTCTATTTTTAAATAAGATACAACTCTAGTTATACAATGTTAAAAGTCAATTTACCATGTAAAATTGAGTTTCAGTTCTTAGCAATATTTTCCATAGTTATAATCTATGTATCTACTAAATTATGGCCCCCCTTTTTTGGACTGTTTTTGTATATTTTGAGTTGAAATTAAAATATTGATGAACAAGTGCTGAGCCTGCCCTTAGCTGTTTCCTTGCCTTGAGATGGCACAGATAATAGTGCCCACACCATAGGACTCTGTTTCTTTGCTGTGTGGCAAGAGGATGTGATGCCTTAACCTGCCGTTCTGGCTCCTCACATTGGTCACTAGGAAGGTGGCAGCTGTCACAGGCCGAGTGCACTTCACCCTACATGCCCTCAAAGGTGCTACTTTAGATCAAGGAGCGTAGTCTGATTCATTATGAAAGTCCCAGCAAGGTGGCTGTCCCTCACTGGAGACCATTGTTTCAGATATTTCATTTTGATATTTTCAAAATGCTGTGTTTTCTCTGTCCCCAGGCCTGCTCTGTGAAGAGAACATCGATGACTGTGCTGGGGGTCCCCACTGCCTCAACGGTGGGCGATGTGTGGACAGGATCGGGGGCTACACTTGTCGCTGCTTGCCTGGCTTTGCTGGGGAGCGATGTGAGGGGGATATCAACGAGTGCCTCTCCAACCCCTGCAGCTCGGAGGGCAGCCTGGACTGCATCCAGCTCACCAATGACTACCAGTGTGTTTGCCGAAGCACCTTCACTGGTGAGGCCCCATTGCTCACCCTGGTGAAGGCTTTAATGAGCAGGTTGGACATGTACTTGTTCCAGACCCAAGGGAGGCGTTCCTATATACAGAAAACTCGACCAGCCCAAGTGTTTGGCTAGGTTTGTGTATTACGGATTTTTTACCTGATCTCTACCTTTATTCTTCCCAATATGTTATATATTGATTTTGCCATGTTACTGTAGGGAAGAAGTAGGCAAAATATGTTTTTGTTTGTGGTAAGTTGACTCTGGGAAAATTAAACTGTATTTTAAAGCAAGCCGATCAGGTTATAGAAAAGCCAATGTCACTGCAAAGAGATATTGTGGATGAAAATTATGTGTAAACTGCTAGTTTCTGCTTAGCTATATTGGCCTGATGTAGCCTGTCCGATAAAATGGAAGACACTAACAAAATGTAATGAGCAATTCATTTACCATTTCCTTTGATTTATGAAACTAAAGTGCATTGAAGACCTGAGGTGTGATTTAAGGATGCCTTATTGCCTTGTAGCCATTCCTCTGCAGGTTGCCTGGGGGTATGCACCTCTTGTTTGCTGTGTGGACTGGAGGGCAGGGAGCTTGTCTGCAGCAGCCAGCAGTCCGTCAGGCTGACGTCTGTGGAATAGGTGCTTGAGCTCGTTTGATTCCTGTAGGTTTCAAGCTGAGCTCTGCTCCTGGCTCTACTCTAGGCCTGGATCCCCGCACAGGGGGTTCTGCTCAGCAACTTGAGGGTGCCCTTCCTGCCTTTTAAAAGTGCTTTTTATTTTCTGCCTTGAGGCCGTCACTGTGAAACCTTCGTGGATGTGTGTCCTCAGAAGCCTTGTCTGAATGGAGGGACTTGTGCTGCGGTCAGCAACATGCCCGACGGCTTCATTTGTCGTTGTCCTCCAGTAAGTAGCCTGCTGTTGATGTAAGGGGCAGGCTCTTCTCTACACGGTCTGTGACAAGACAGATTAAACCGGGGCTTCTCCAGGTCACGAGTGATGAGATTCCTCAATTCTAGCTCAGGTTTGCCCACATAAAGTTGTGTAGGCAGTCCTAGGGACTGTGCGATTCCTGGGGTGTCTGTGGTTAACGGCCTTCCAAACACTCAGGAAAAAAAACCCACAAGCAGCGGTGGGAGGTCCCCTTGAATGAGGGCCACTGTCTGCCCAGTAGGAACAAAATGCTATTCTGCAGCAGGGATTATTTTGAGTGAGTTGCACTGAAGCTAGAAGAAAGCTTTAGCCATTTGCTGTGTACATGCTTTTGCCACTGCCAAATGCTGAAAGTTCTCTAAAGCAGTGATTACTCTCTGTGAAGAAAAACCAGAAAGAATGGTGCCTGATAACCTTGGTTTGGGCTGAGCAGGACATACAAGAGTGAAATGAGATGCAGAATTCTTCTGGAGATCCAAAAATTCTAGTAGGATCTCCCCGCCCCAACCACTATTATGGAGTGAGCTAAAGGTGATTAGGGCCTTGCCTATAGTCCCAACTCTGGATACCACTTCCTAGAATGTGATCTGGGAGGCAGCCTGGAGTACTCAAGTCTCTACCTCCCTGCTATGGAGGAGAGGCAGTTCCTCATTTCTTTACTGCTTCCCACAGGGCTTCTCGGGAGCAAAATGCCAGAGCAGCTGTGGACAGGTGAAGTGCAGGAAGGGGGAGCAGTGCATGCACACTGCCTCAGGGCCCCGCTGCGTCTGCTCCAACCCGCAGGACTGCGCGTCAGGCTGTGCCAGTGGCCCCTGCCAGCATGGGGGCAGCTGCTACCCACAGCGCCAGCCTCCGTATTACTCCTGCCTCTGCTCTACACCATTTTCGGGCAACCGATGTCAGTTCTACTCGGCCCCTACCAGCACCCCTCCTGCCACCTGTACGAGTCAGTATTGCATTGATAAAGCTCGGGATGGTGTCTGCGACGAGGCCTGCAACAGCCATGCCTGCCAGTGGGATGGAGGTGACTGCTCCCTCACCATGGAAGACCCCTGGGCCAACTGCTCCTCTCCATTGCCCTGCTGGGACTACATCAACAACCAGTGTGATGAGCTGTGCAACACGGCTGAGTGCCTGTTTGACAACTTTGAATGCCAAGGAAACAGCAAGACGTGCAAGTAAGGACTCTAGGCTGTCTGGAAGCCCAGGGGCACTGTCACTAACATGCCTCGGTTTCTTGCTCTCGCTCCTAACTCCTGCAGCACTTCAACCCAAGCTGCCTCTGCACTTCTGATGGTGCCAGCCTTGTCCCGTCACACGCTGCCCTGTTCTCGCCCTTGCTGCAGAGGCCAGGGATGCTCATTGCGTAGCCACCCCCTCTGCCTATCTCTGCCTTCTCACCTGCTGCTCTCCTGGCCTCCTGGGGGAAATCACTTTTGGAAGTGGTGTTACTCATGCTCAGGCAGCCTCTCACATAACCTGTCTACAGGATGGATGGAAAGGTCTGTACCTCTCTTGACTCCCTGCTTTCCCTAGGACTGACTCACACTGTCTAGATCAACCAGAAAGAATGTGCTAGGTTAGGGCTTTTAACCCACCCAGCCTTTGTCGTTAAAGTCACAGGATGCTTTGTGTTCTACATAGCAACCTTTCTATTAACTATTCCATTTAATTTAACCCTAATTAACTGTAGCTATCTTCTGAGGCATAGATACTGTTGCCAGGTGAGAATCAGGTTAAAGCACCTGCTAAAAGCACATGTAGCTCTTCCTGATTTGGGATCTTTCATTGAGCTACACAGCATGCTAAGCAGGATAGTACAAATATCACGGCATGTGCTGAGGGGAGGGGAGTACAGAAGAATAGTGGGTGCATCTTTTAGATGTGGGGGTTTTGTTTTCTTTTCCCAACATTTGGAAAGTGACTGCAGATTTGATCTGGCACCTATATGGAACACAACCCTCCTTCCTCTCTGTAGTTGGGATTTGTCACTGAAAAGGAAAGAAATGGGTCAGATGGACAAGGTTCTCTGTATAACAGCTCTGAATGGTTTTGAGTGTAGAGCCTCCTTGGATGCCTTTACTTCGTAAAGCCCTCCAGTCCTGGGAGACGTGGATACAAACTAGAAGGTATACTACTCAGGCTGACTTTGACTTCAGACTTTTGTGTAATAGCTGACTTAACAAGACTATGTGTTGCATAGGAGCCCTGAGCCCGTGCCACATAATCAGCAGTGTTGTTCTTCATCAAGGGAGCGGTTGGTAGGGTTGAGTGGCGTGGGCTGTGTGCTTCCAACACAGCTTCACAGGGCATTGAGATCGAAATGCATGCCACAAAAGATAGGTAGTGGAAAACTAAGTAGATTTCTAGTCCAGTCTGAACTCCTTTCCCTGGGGGTCTCTCCTCTGCCTAGGTATGACAAGTACTGTGCAGACCATTTCAAAGACAACCACTGTGACCAGGGATGCAACAGTGAGGAATGCGGCTGGGACGGGCTCGATTGTGCTGCTGACCGGCCCGAGAACCTGGCGGAGGGCACGCTGGTCATTGTGGTGCTGATGCCCCCTGAGCAGCTGCTCCAGGATGCACGGAGCTTCCTGCGTGCACTGGGTACCTTGCTGCACACCAACCTGCGCATTAAGCTGGACTCCCAGGGAGCCCCCATGGTGTACCCCTACTATGGAGAAAGGTCAGCTGCCATGAAGAAGAAGGTGTGGCGAAGGTCTCTTCCAGAGGAACAAGAACAGGAGGTGGCTGGGTAGGTTTTTTGCTTTTTAAACTTCGTAAAACTTTGTATAGGGACTAATAGCCAACAATGTCCAGGCAGGATGTTTTTCTTAAGATGTCAAAAAAAAAAAAAAAAAGAAAGAAAAAAAAAGTTTTACATAAAACTGAGCATTTTGTTACACAAAAGTCAGAACTCAGCCTATAAAAATACAAAGCTTAAACAAATAGAATGGCTACCACATTAGATAAACCCATGACCCAGGGCTTATGTTTAGGAGGAAAGATTTGCCTTGATTGTAGAGTCCAGAAAGGTGGCCCAATTTGTGGGAAGATGTTGGGATCCCTCATCTCAAATGCTGGAGTCCTTAATGGTTGGCTAGAGTTGCCTCAAAATCTTCTGTTGCTGAGTACTCTTTTCTGTATGGGAATTGAATCTAGGGCTTTCACCCTAAGCTGCATACATAGCCCTTTTTATTTTTTATTTTGAGACAAGATCTTACTAAGTTAAGCTGCCTAGACTGAGCTCAAACATGTGTTTCTCCTGCCTCGGCCTCTCAGAGTGCTGGTATTACAGCCTTGCACCACCATGCCTGGCTGTAGCTTCTTTTTTGTAGTAATCATTGTCTTATTTTCAAGATCTCTTACCCACAATAAGCCTCACAAGAGCAACAGACTTCAGTTACTCCATGCTTCTGTGTATATAGCACAATTTTCAACCCTCCAGATAGCTGAGTTCTGAATGCAGAGACCTAGAGTAGTAAGGGCCCAGAATGTGTGGTGTGTGTTTTCAGCATACCACCGAGTGCCGCCGAACATGTAGGAAAAGGTGGAGGACCACTGCCACCACATGAATGCAAGTGAGACACCCTCAGGGCAGGAATTGGCTTACAGAACCTGAAGAGACAGTGTCCTAATTTCTGGGGCCTTTCCACAGGCAGCATCCCAAGAGTGGAAGGTGCCTGTTATCCTCTGCCCTTCTGCCTCAGCTTGCTGGACCTGCTATGGTCTTCTGGTCTACCTACCATCTCTTATCTTCCTCTTGTCATTTCACAGCTCTAAAGTGTTTCTGGAAATTGACAACCGCCAGTGTGTTCAAGACTCAGACCAGTGCTTTAAGAACACAGATGCGGCTGCAGCTCTGCTGGCTTCTCATGCAATCCAGGGAACGCTGTCTTATCCTCTTGTGTCTGTCGTCAGTAAGTAGCATTGGTGCTAAGTGGACTGACTGGGGAAGAGCCTCCCTAGGACACACACTTTAATTCTCAGCCCTCTGTTCTATAGGGGCAGTGATGTCAAGCAGCCCTCTACACGAATTGGACGCTTATGTCAGGAAGTTGCCATTTCATGCAACACTGACTCCATCTTTCTGAACTCTTAGGTGAATCCCTGATTCCCAAACGCACTCAGCTCCTCTACCTGCTGGCTGTTGCTATTCTCATTATCTTGATTATCATCCTGCTGGGCGTAATCATGGCAAAGCGGAAACGCAAACACGGCTCCCTCTGGCTGCCTGAAGGTTTCACCCTTCGTCGAGATTCTAGCAACCACAAGCGCCGTGAGCCAGTGGGACAGGATGCTGTGGGGCTAAAGTAAGTGGATTTGCCAGCAAGCCACAGTTCACAGTAGAATGCAGAAATGGAGAAAAGTGTATCCTTATGAATCATGATGCTAATTCTAAGCCCTGGCCATTAATCTTACTGATCAAGTGACTGTGAAGCCACTGTCTGAGAGTGAAAGAGTGGGTGCATGTCTTCTGTTCATGCGTTCTTACCATGGTGGCAGTGTCGGTGCTGGGGTGCGCTGACCTTGTGAGCTCTCGCTCAGTGTCAAGGGAAAGATCATGTGCTCGCTTGTATGTAATATCTCTCCCATCTTTTCTGGGCTAAGCCCCACAGAAGTGAGAGCATAGCTGGGGTTGGGCTGCAGTGGAAAAAAGTGATGAAAAATGCTTTTTTTCTTTTTTTTGTACCAGGGACAGAACTTGGCACCTTGTGCTTGCCAAGTGAGCCAAGCTATCTCCCCAGCCCTGACTCTTGTTTATGCCATATTCTCTATTCTTGTTTTCACCCCTCTATGGTTCTACCAAAGAAATCTCTCTGTGCAAGTTTCGGAGGCTAACCTAATTAGTTCTGGGACAAGTGAACACTGGGTGGATGATGAAGGGCCCAAACCCAAGAAAGCCAAGGTAAGCAGGCTGGGGCAGGCCGCCACCGTCAGCCATTGTGGGGTCACAGCCCGAGTTTCTCTTCTGGGTGGTTCTAGAGTGCCCTGAACCTGGGAAAGACTGACAGTTTTTGTTACCCAGATTTCCTATGAAGAACAGCAGGGAGCCTGAAAGTGTTGATGACCAGGGTTAATTATGTACATGTTTCAAGAATTCTTAAAATTAATAAAACAAACATGCTTCTTTCCTCAGGTGCCCTGCTAGTGTTAGTTGAGTCAGGATTGGTGTCTGGGTCAATCTTTGTGATTTAGCAGGGAGACAGGTCAGTGGCTGCTGGCTTTAGAGCCTGTACTTCTTGCACTCAGGAAGCTAAAGTTGTGTGTATCAAGAGCAGGACTGGGCTAATGCTGATGTGAGAAGGAGGTATGTGTATGGGGGGGGCAGCCAGCAAAGAATGGCGGTGCAAAAGTCTATTCCTTAGGAGTTGGCAGGTTGCTTACCTCTTTGAATTTAATTTTACCTGTAGAAAGAATAATAAAGATTCCTTTGTGAGTTGTTTTTCAGGTTAAATGTAATGGTATAATGTTCCCTACCTATTCCAGTCACATACTAAGAATTCAATGAAGTATAGTTGCTTTTTAATAATCATAGTTACCATTATTTGTGAGCTTCCTTTGAGTGCTTGCTCTGATTGGATAGTATGTTGAGGGAGGCAGCTTTGAACAGGATTTATTCTTTCTTTCCAAGAACCTTCTAGTCTACTACAGAGGCTCCCACGTAGTACCATGTAGGCTCTTAGCACATGTTCAGTTAAGCAGAGGAAAGCAGGATATTGTTTTTAGGACCAGTGAGAGGAATTAGGTTGTATAATTTTTTTTTGCAGAGCGGGGGGCTGGTTAGAGGATTGGGGTGGGGGAGACTGTTGCACACTGAAGAAAGAACATGGGTGGAGGCCCAGAAGTGAGATTATGGTGCTTTGGAGATCTAAAAATAGCACCCAGGCCTAGACTTTGGGAGGGCGCGGTGGGGAGAACTGCCCAGACAATTAAGAAGAGGTAAGCAGGAGCTGCATTTCAGGAGCCAGAGAGCTAAGATGATAGATGAAATTGAGGATTAGGACAGGAAGAAAGGGAACATTAGTGGGAGGTCAGAGGATGCAGCAGGAGACTGTGGCCCTCCTGCCTGTCTGCAGCCTTCTGTGGGCAATCAGATCAACAGGGAGCATTATTCATTTCCCCTTCAGGCTGAAGATGAGGCTTTGCTTTCAGAAGAAGATGACCCCATCGATCGACGCCCCTGGACGCAGCAGCACCTTGAAGCTGCAGACATCCGCCGGACGCCCTCGTTGGCTCTCACTCCGCCTCAGGCAGAGCAGGAGGTGGACGTGCTGGATGTGAATGTCCGGGGCCCGGGTCAGTGCTGCTAGCCATGTGCTTTTCCCAGGAGGTGCTTGCCTTCTTTCTGCAAGGGTGGCCCTATGTTGGCCCCGCCTGGCCATATGCTCTGCCAATTTTGCATATCCTAAATCAGCTTGAGGAAAGGAATGTGTAAAGAATTATGGGCATACGAGAATTATGAACTCAGACAGGCCAGCGATATAACTCAGCACACTAGGTGCCTGTTTTGGCAAGCACAGGGAGCAGGGTTCGTTCGATCCCTGGACCCTCATGCTGAGCTGGCCCTACCCCTACTCCTGAAGCACACTGAGCCAGTTACAGAGTCCAGGTGTGGTGACACATGCCTGTAATCCCAGCTCTGAGGAGGCTGAATTCAAAAGGATCACTACGAGTCCAATCTGCGTAGTGAGACCCTGTACCAAATGCACAAATGATTTAAAAAAAAAAAAAAAAAATGAACTCAGAAGCAAGGGGAGGCTTTCACATTGTTTCATATGCAACATGCTGAGCAAAGCAGTCTTATTGAATGGGCTAGATTGTGGTGGCTAGAAAATCATCTCAAAACAGAAGGTACAGAGCAGTTTATGTCTTGTGCCTATATTTCTGTTAATATTGAATTTTTAAAAATATGCTTGAGAGAAAAGCTTGTTCACCTTAGGGAAGAGGCCCAGCTCAGAAAGGCTCGCTCCGCATTACTCTTTTGTAGGAAAGGAATTGTCAGAGGAGAGGAAAGCAACAAATGAGAGACTAATCAGCAGTTACTCAAGGAGCACAGGAAAACGTCCTGAAGCCCATCCTCATTCAGAAGTGCTTCAGTAACAGGGCTAGCTTCCTTCTCCTGTTTGAGTGCTTTCTGAAATTTTCTTTCCTGCAGATGGATGCACACCACTGATGTTGGCCTCCCTCCGCGGAGGCAGCTCAGATGTGAGTGATGAAGATGAAGAGGACTCCTCTGCCAACATCATCACAGATCTGGTCTACCAGGGCGCCAGCCTGCAGGCCCAGACAGACCGCACGGGCGAGATGGCCCTGCACCTTGCAGCCCGCTACTCGAGGGCTGATGCTGCCAAGCGCCTCCTGGATGCAGGTGCAGATGCCAATGCTCAGGACAACATGGGCCGCTGCCCTCTCCATGCCGCAGTAGCAGCCGATGCCCAAGGCGTCTTCCAGGTAGGCAATGTGAAAGGAGTTGGTTTGAGCAGTATGAATTTCCATGATTTATAGAGCTTTATCTGCATTCTGGCACTTAATATGTCACTGAATTAATCAATAATTCTTTTGACAAATTAATAATGCTTGCTAGATAAGAAAAAAGGATAAGTTGACCTATTAAAAACCAGATAGAGCTGGCCTGATAGCTCAGTGGACTAAAGCGCCTGCTTAGGTAGAGCACAGTGGCTGGGCTTTGATCCTCACTGTGTCCTGCCAGCCCCATCCCCGGGGCACACTGAGATGGCAATTGAGACTGGGCGTGGTGATGTGCACCTGTGATCCTAGTACTTTGAAGGCTGAAAACTGGAGAATCACTATGAGTCCAATCTATGTCGTGATACCCTGTAGACCCTGTCCTAAATACAAAAAAAAAAGGTAACCCGATAGTGACAGAGCCGAGGGCAGAGACCACTAATCTTCTGATTTTTAGCAATAGTTTGATATGCAAAGATGTCTCTCAAATGCACAGATGGGAGCAATATCTTTACCCTTATCTCATATTAACTGTCCCATTATATCATCCCCCTGACTGTGTGGGTTCCCAGCTAACTACTGGTCATTTCTTGACATGAGCTCACCCTGTGCTCAATGATGCCTTTTTATTTTAACCTCATGATGAAATTGAAAGCATTCTATATCACACGAGGCTGCTAAATTACGAAGTTGTGGCATTTTCCATGATGTTCTACTTTCCTTAGAAAGTAGAAATTAGGAGCTCATTGCTTTATGTGGGCAGTTCTGTTTGCATCCCCCACCTGTAGGTTCATTCACTTTTTCCCCAAATGCTTATTGATTGGCTGCGATAGAATCTGGGCCATGAAGATCACTAAGACTCTCCTGCTGTTCGGGAACTTGCCATGCACCCTCAGTGCCAGCGCTTTGGTTTCCTCTCATAGGCTCACTGTTTTCCTTCATTGGGTGACTCCTTTCTTTTCTTCTCCCTCTCTAGATTCTGATCCGCAACCGAGTAACAGATCTAGATGCCAGAATGAATGATGGCACTACACCCCTGATCCTGGCTGCCCGCCTGGCTGTGGAAGGAATGGTGGCAGAGCTGATCAACTGCCAAGCAGACGTGAATGCGGTGGACGACCATGGTAGGCACAAGCGGGGCAGGGACTTGAATGCTTGTTGGCACAGCACACCCACGCATAATTGCTGTGCAGTCCTGAGAGGACTATTTCAGATCTGAGTGCACTGGAGTCACTCTTCATGCATTTGTGCACTCTTCCCTTCCAACCTTGAGCTCAGAGAACTGAGCCAGTGGGGATCCCTAGATTTAGAACGAGTTCCTCTGCTGTCTGTCTGCCTACAGAGTGGGTTTGCCTTGCAGGGAAATCTGCTCTTCACTGGGCAGCCGCTGTGAATAATGTGGAGGCTACTCTGCTGCTGTTGAAAAATGGAGCCAACCGAGACATGCAGGACAACAAGGTACGTACAGGCTGTGAGCGCAGAGTTTGAGGATGACCTGCAGGACCTCACTTGGAGGCCCTTCGCTTTGGCTGCCACAGCACCTCTTTCTACACACAGCCCAGGTGTAGAAGCGGGCTGGGCAGGACCTGGGTCAGGCAGCCAGGTGTAGTTGCGCATTGGGCTTTTCCATGGTGTGTTTTGCCTCAGTCTCCCCAGCTGCCCTGCAAGCACCTTGGTGTGACCTTACCTCCCTCTCTCTTCTCTGATGTCTGCTTTTCTCTGGTGCTGTCACCTGTTATACTCGCTCTCTTTTCTCTTTTCTCTTGGTTTGCTTTCGCCTTTTCCTGCTGGGTTTTTTTTTTTTTTTTCTTTTTTTTTGTGGTTGGTTTTTTTTTTTTTTTTTTTTTTTTTTTTTTTTTTTTTTTTTTTTTTTTTTTTTTTTTTTTTTTTTTTTTTTTTTTTTTTTTTTTTTTTTTTTTTTTTTTTTTTTTTTTTTTTTTTTTTTTTTTTTTTTTTTTTTTTTTTTTTGGCTCTTGCATAGTTTTTCTGCCTCTGGGTGTCATGATGGTTTCCAGTTTGGTTTGCCCCCTGAGTTTCTGTCATGCTCCCCTCCCGTGATCCATCCTTTCACATTTATTTGTGCTTTTTGATTATTTCAATTAACACTTGCACATTTTGCCTTTTTTCTTTTCCCCTTTCATTTCTTCTCTTCCCTTTCTTACTTCTTTGCCTCTCAGAACCTTAAACAGAAGAACTCAGTACTCTTTAAAGAGTTTTTGCCTTAGTCCTGTTTATTTCACAAATTTCAAAGGGGTCAGAATTGGTCCTTGGAAAAGGTGTATCCCCAGGTATATAGGGAGACATACAGGGTTCCTGTGGTATTAATGTTTTATAGGGGACATACTTAGGAAAACATGTCTGACAGGGCTGATAAAAAATTGAGACACCGTTATACTTTTAGAAGTGTTACTAAGTATGGTACATGTGGGTCTTTCTTGTAGGAAGAGACTCCTCTGTTTCTTGCTGCCCGGGAGGGGAGCTACGAAGCAGCCAAGATCCTACTGGACCATTTTGCCAATCGGGACATCACAGACCACATGGACCGTCTTCCCCGGGATGTGGCCCGGGATCGCATGCACCATGATATCGTGCGCCTTCTGGATGAGTACAACGTGACGCCCAGTCCCCCGGGCACGGTGCTGACCTCTGCTCTCTCTCCTGTCATCTGCGGGCCCAACAGGTCCTTTCTCAGTCTGAAGCACACCCCAATGGGCAAGAAGCCTAGACGGCCCAATGCCAAGAGTTCCATGCCTACTAGCCTTCCTAACCTTGCCAAGGAGGCCAAGGATGCCAAGGGCAGTAGGAGGAAGAAGTCTCTGAGTGAGAAGGTCCAGCTGTCTGAAAGCTCAGTGACTTTGTCCCCTGTTGATTCTCTTGAGTCTCCTCACACATATGTGTCTGACACCACATCCTCTCCTATGATCACATCCCCTGGAATCTTACAGGCCTCACCCAACCCTCTGTTGGCCGCTGCTGCCCCCCAAGCCCCAGTCCATGCACCGCATGCACTGTCTTTCTCTAACCTTCATGACATGCAGCCTTTAGGTCCTGGGGCTGGCACCGTGCTTCCTTCTGTGAGCCAGCTGCTGTCCCATCACCACATTGTGCCCCCGGGCAGCAGCAGTGCGGGCAGCTTGAGTAGGCTACATCCAGTCCCAGTCCCAGCAGACTGGATGAACCACATGGAGATGAATGATACCCAGTACAATGAAATGTTCGGCATGGTCCTGACTCCTGCTGAGGGTGCACACCCTGGCATAGCTGCCCAGAGCAGGCCCCCTGATGGGAAGCACATCACCACCCCAAGGGAGCCCTTGCCCCCAATTGTGACTTTCCAGCTCATCCCCAAGGGCAGCATTGCCCAGCCAGCTGGGGCTTCCCAGCCACAGCCCGCCTGCCCTCCAGCTGTTGCTGGCCCCCTTCCCACCATGTACCAGATTCCTGAGGTGGCCCGTTTGCCAGGGGTGGCTTTCCCCACTGCCATGATGCCCCAGCAGGATGGGCAGGGAGCCCAGACCATTCTGCCAGCCTATCATCCCTTCCCAGCCTCTGTGGGCAAGTACCCCACGCCCCCCTCCCAGCACAGTTACACTTCCTCAAATGCTGCTGAGCGAACACCCAGCCACGGTGGCCACCTGCAAGGGGAGCATCCCTACTTGACACCGTCCCCAGATTCTCCTGACCAGTGGTCGAGCTCATCACCCCACTCTGCTTCTGATTGGTCAGATGTTACCACCAGCCCTACACCGGGGGGTGCTGGAGGAGGTCAGCGAGGACCCAGGACACACATGTCTGAGCCACCACATGGCAACATGCAGGTTTACGCGTGAGTCTGCCTCCAGTGTAGAAGGAACTGCTAGTGTAAATGCTGCTGCAACACAAATGAAGGCCATCCGGAAGAGAAATGAAGAAATCTTGGTGACCAGCTTTTGAAGGCCAGAGAGAGAACATGCTCCTGGGTTTTAGATAATGCACGAGAAGCAGTTGCTCAGCTTTCCTGAGTATTTGCAGGATTGTAGGGGGAGGACAGGGCTCCTTCTAGTCTCTTGCCCACCAAACCAAGTTCATAGAGGGGCAAGCTAGATGCAAGTCTCAAGGACCATGTTTATTGTCTTCTATTTGCAGAATGAGACAGATGCCTTTAGTAGCCCAGATTTTTACAGCTCGGACTGCATTTTAAGCCCTGGGGGCTTCTGTATATCCTAAAGAAGATTCTGCATGCAAGTCCTATTAGGAACTGTACCCTGGAATCTGCCCAAGCCGACCTGGCTCCTCTTCTCAGCCCTGGAATTCTTTTGACTGCATTTGTCATTTCCTCTGGGCACCTCTGGTTGGATCCCACCAGCAGGGTGTGGGGTGACGCCTTTGTTCTTCTAAGCATTTTCAGCCTTCCTTTCGCTCTTGTTTTCTTCAGATCCCTGGGAGCCTCCGCGGCAACCTTGGGTATGGCTTTTAGCATAAAGCCTCAACTATGTTTCTGTAGAAAGTGGACATGTTGCATTCTGCATGTATCATTCCTAGGAGAAAGCAAAATGTTTTTCTTTGGATCAATATTAAGAGCAGGAGACCCCTTCAAGAGGCTGCTCCTTAATTCTGTTTCCCGCATTCAGAACTTCATGTAAACATTACCAGAAGGAAAGCTAGCTATATCTTGATATCTAGATATAAATATATTTGGGGGGTGGGCCCGATCTTACTGCTGTGGCCTAGGTACTATGGCCTTTTCAAACCAGAAAAGGAGAAAGGGGTTAGACATGGGGATGACCAAGAGACAAAGTCACATGCGAGCAGTAGCTATAGCCCGTGCTTCCCCTGTTTTGCTGAGCATTCTGCAGCTGCCACTGTGAAACACATTTGTCCTGGATCTCAGAACCCTAGGCCTGCTTTCCTCACTCATCCAGATGAAGTCAGCATAACTGTGGAGCTTCTGTACATCTCTGCAAAGAAAATGTCTTGAACAGCATACCCTTGCTGTGAGGCTTGAACCTTGGGCTCGAGAAACCCAGTGACAGCCATCTTCCTTCCGATCGGAGCTCCTCTTCCCGATTGTCTTCTAGAGTGGAAGCCTATTTATAGCTTCCCTCTGCATGGTTAGCTGAGTTGCTGGTGCACCCAATAGGTTTTCACTGAGGACATGGAATTTCTGCATCCGGAAAATGGAGAACTGGACCACTTCTCGGGGTGCCCCCCAAGGTAGCCTTTGGTAGTTTCTGCTGCTCTTCCTTTGCATCTGAAAGCCAGGACGTTCCTCTTTGGGCAGCTAACCTAGAAACTTAGCAGGGGCTTTTCTCTGTTCCCAGCATCCCCTGGCGAATGGTGGATTAAAGACTTGCTTGTCACTGCCTGTACGTTGAGATTATGATTGCACCTTACCTGAGCCTGTTCTCTGCTCTGTGATCTTGACAGCTTCCTCAGCTCTGTCAAGACCAAAGCATTTTAGTCCACTGTGGAACAGGAAAATAGTGTTCTTTCTCTTCTCCTTGAGTCGATTAATAATTGGTCCTATGGCCATGTTGTCACTTCCATCGGTACTGTAATGCCTGTGACATCTGGAAAGTGGTTTTGTCAGGGCATTTTGTATATATTGTACTGCCTGTCTTGTTTTACATTAAGGATAATCTTTATTCCTACAATGTGTGGGTGTACCCCAGTGCTTCCCACTTACCTGTCTGTGGTCCCCCATGGGAGCCATGTCTTAGCATGCTATTCTACAAAGACTTCTTTGCAGTGCCATTCAAGTTCATTGAACCAGCCCAAACTAGTGCTGTGAGGCACGCAGAGTGTTTACTCATTCCGTGTTCTTCTCCACGGCAGCCCCCACTGCAGCACATAAACATTCCAAATGGTGGCTCCTTCCTATTCCCAGATGGGGAGAAAACCATGAATGCTCGGGGATGTGTCACATAGCTCCTTGCTTCCTGTCTGTGCCAGCACCACTGCCGGAAAGGATCAGTGTTTGCTGCAGCCCCTGGGTCTCTTACTGCTCCCCCTACCCCCGGCCCCACCAAACACAGTGTGGGGCTAACCAGAACAGTTTCCCTTCTTTTATTTGATTCATTTGGGCTTAGAGCAGTGGAGGTGAGAAAGCTGCCGGGACAGACCGCTGGCTCCAGTGACAAGGAGGATGGCACTGCCCCTGCAGCGTTCTGTCGGCCTCTGAGATCTTTAGCACCCTTGGGTTGCACAGTATCTGAAAAAAGGGAAGGTAAGATGGAGAACCGCGTTCTCATTTGGGTTCTCAGTGTTGGATACTAAGTTTTGTGGGTCACGTCTTTTATTCCATGCATAGGTCTCTCCATTAAAAGTCAGTCCACCTACCTTTAAGGATAGGTTTTTGTTTGTTTGTTTATTTGTTTTAAGCATCATTTTCTGATTTAGGTAGAGGTGGAGGAGGGAGAGTTTTGAGGGAAAGAGACTGAGTGTTAAAATTCTAACATATGCAACTGTGACACTCCCATCCATTTTATCATTTTACTGTTAAAATATGCCAGATTGTAAATTTTTTTTCCATAGAAAAGAACCAAAGGTGTAGTGTTGTGTTGGCATATGATTTGGGGATCTGGGCCTTGGCTACTATATTGAATGTAAGATGACTTCAGGAGGACATGTTTATGCGCCCCAGAGCCCCCACCAGTAACTGTTCGGTACTATGGCAACTTCTTTGTGTACATTTCTCTTAAAAACAATGCTATATGTGTTTGTATAAGAAACCTAGTAATCAATAAAATGACTGCATATTCCTGACTCAGGAAAGTGCACACTGCATTTTTACCTTCCAAATTCTCATTCTAAAAGTAGTTATGATGGAATTTATATGAAAGCATTTTTATCACAAAATAAAAAGGTTACATGTCAAGCTCAGTGGTGTTGCATTGTTTTCCAAATCTGTATCCCTGACTTTACATTGTCTACTTCATGATGTTGTCATTTAATGAGAGAAAAATAATGTTCATTCTGGAGCCTATCACTAGACTTCTCTTTTCCCCCTTTAGTCAGATAATATAAAAACTTTTGAAGAGCAAGTTTCCCTGCTAGTCAGAAGTGTGACACTGGGCTTCTCTTCCCATTGGCCAGCGGCCAGCTGCTACTGCCTCCTAGTGGAGAAACAAGCGCTGAGAATTGAGGTACAGGTAGTGCTGATGCGACCTGAGCCACTGGTTTGTAATGTTTGACCTCACATTTGGAGTAGAATGGGATATATAAGATTATAAAATACTATTTCACATGTAAGTTTACTGCCAAGTTCACATCCTTTTAAATATAAAGTCACTCTGTTAGGTGAACATTTGGACATGAATATTCGGTGGTGATGATACTAGAGCAGTCTCATCAAGACCTTCGCATCTAGTTTATTTCCACATTCTGCTAAGCCACCCCAGCAGGCCAGCCTCAGAGCTAGAAATGCTTTAAGAGGAAAAATCTGGGCTTCTCAGAAAACCACTGAAGCAGATCTGGGTCCTCTGGCCACAGCTGGATCTTGCCCTGCAGTTGCAGGCCCTCCTACAGCCTCACCTGAGATTCTACAGAGAACCTGGGCACAGCTGGCACATTAGGCTCTGATGCCCAGCCACCACCGCCATGCCACCTCCACCATGCAGCCCAAGGCTCAGGGGCAGGCGGGCTGCTCTTTCTGAGCATGATGAACAGACAGCTTTCCATGCAAGGGCACCTCACAGAGCACCTATGCAAAGATTGGTGAGCTATAGAGGAACCACCAGAGGAGAAAACGAGCCCCTGCTAGCGTTCAGGAGGCTACTACTGCTCCTAGGACTGCAGAGGGCAAGGTGCGAGAAGTGACAGGTCTAGAAGGATAGTCCTGTAGTGCGGGTTTCCTCAAGAAAAGCTCTGACTTTCAGTATACTGTGGCTTCCCAGGCCTTTCGGAGGAAGCTGGGGAACAAATGCCTGGATCTCATTCCCCACACCAGCTGCACCGGGGAGGACAGTCCAAGTGGAAGGCTAGAAATGCAGCAGGCTGGGGCTGGTGTCTTGTTGAGGCAGGGAGGAGAGTGGATCTGAAGGCGTGAATGATGTAGGGAAAATGAACCTCAGAACCTGAAAGATAATCTGGGCCGAGTTTGTTCTCTAAAACCAAAGAATGAATTTTAGGAAGAACGGAGGTCAAGAGCAGAATATATTTATGAGAAAAAGAGTTCCTGTGCTAGAGAGGAACAGAAGGGAGACCCAAGTGGGTTGCCTGGGAAGCTGCCTATCGAGGGATTCGTAGAGAGTAAAACCATGAGGTGAGGTGGGTCTAAGGTGGAAAACATGGGAACACACTAACTGGTGGGCATGAGGTTGGACAAAACTATGGTTGACCTATAAGATCACAAGCAGAATTGCTTAAATACTGGACCAAATGGGAAAGCTAGTCACATAGCAAGCAGACGTGAACGCAAACCACAGGTTTTTCCTGGAGGGAGTTAGGTAGTTACTCTCTGGCTTCCAGGTGATCGATACCTGTTTAGAATATTAATCCCTGCTACACATTCTTAGGCGAGCATGAGGCAGCACGTGCTTCCTCTGTGTCACCCAAAGTTGCAAACTCCTCTTGTCTTCCACATTGTCTCCTAGAAGGCCGGCCCTGTCTGACTGCCTGTAATGTTGCTGCCTGACTCAGCTGCCTGCAACACGAACACATCCCGGCCTCGGATTCTTTTCCTCTTGCATTTCTGAGAAACTTCCCCTTGCTGTCTGTCGTGTGATGTTTCAAGGCAGGGAACAAAGTAAAAGGAATTGGGTATTGGGCCCAGCAGGATGGCTCAGTGATCTAAAGCACTTGCTTAGGAAAGCTTAGGCCACTGCAGGGACTGCGGTTTGATCCCCAGCACCACATGCTGCGCCAGCCCTGCCCTCAGGGCTGAGCCGGCCATAAAAATAAATAAATAAACAAAAGTTCTGAAACAAGAATAAATAAATAAATAAATAAATAAATAAATAATAAAATAAAAATTCTTTAAAAAAAAAAGGAATCTGGTATTGATTCCTGGCTTCCCCTTTCCTGACCTAGTTGTGGATTCCTCTACCCTGGTGGCTTTTGAGCACCCCAAGGAGACTATTAGCCTTGGATGGACAAATAAGGTGCATTCCAATAAGTCTGTATAAATAAAAAAACAATGTACAGCAATAGAGAGAATTGGTATAGACATATTATTGACCAGAATGGTCAGATACCAAGCAATGCCTTCTATATGTCCCTTTGTATAAGCTTAAGGACAAAAACTGTTGGTAAAAAGATAATCTGAACCATGAGTGCCGCTTTGGGAGAGGACTTTATGCTTTCCAGGGAGGCGGTTATGCCACTGAGCTATATCCCTGGCTGGGAGAGAAGTTTTTAAAAGAGCAAGAAGAATCAGGAATCTATTGATTTTGGTAACAATTATAGGATGGTCTTGTGCCTTTTGGTCTCTCCCTTTCTCACTCCTGCGATTTCTTTCCCTTGTCTTGTGCAGAAGGCTGAAGGGGCTGGATGGACCTGGCAGAAGGTGGGCACCCAACACAGGTCATGTTATGTCAGACTCTGCTGTTGCGGCCATCACAAGCTTTTACATATAATAACATTTACATAATTCCACAGAAGGTTAGGAAGATTGTATACCTGGACAACCAAAGAAAACTTACTGGCAGTCCTGGGCCAGCCGAATAGCTCAATGGACTAAAGTGCCTGCTTAAGGCAGAGTGTAGCAGTTGGGGTTCAATCCCCAGCATGCTGTGCCAGTTTTGCCTATGGGGCGCACTGAGAGGGCTATTGAAACTGGGCATGGTGGCATGAGACTGTAACCCCATCACTTGGGAGGCTGAACACAGGAGAATCACTGTGAGTCTGATCTACATAGTGAGACCCTGTAGACCCTATATATCCTCTACCAAATATATATATATATATATATATATATATATATATATATATATATATATATATTAAAAAGATAGAAAGAAAAGAAACATGACTGGAATCCTAAATAAACCTTTAGGAATTTGGTCAAGTAACATAAAACTAAATGGTAAAAGTTTTGTAAACAAAAACCTGGTGGGTAATATAATTGGAAAGGAGATCGTCTTGACAACATTGGACACACTGTATACCCCAAGTATTCACATCCTCTGCTGGACCCGGCCAAGACTCCCAGCTGCCTATAAAAGGGGTATAGTGAAGTGAGATAAAAAGATAATTTTAGGAATGCATAAAAGGGGCCTGGGAGGTCAATGCCTCAGACTGAGCAAAGACAAAGACCTCTTAGGCTGGCCCATTTTTATTTTTTTCAGAGCTAAGTCCTTGGCAATGGAAAGGGCCTTTTTCACGGGAACGGGAATAGTAGAAGCAGGCACAAGTTGAACATCACAGAAGGAGCAGCATCCTTGCCCACCCCTGGGTGCTTGAGCTCACCCCATCGTGTCTCCCCCAGCACAGCTCATCGTGCCCTGTGAGGACCATAGCTTCACAGGTCTCCGCAGTGGCTGGGAGAAAGTGGGAATTTTTGTGTTCCAAATAGGCCCATGAGGCAGGCCAAGGACTGACTTCCAACAGCCTCTGCTCCCCAACCATCTTCCACCTGTTTCCCTACCAGTTTTTACTGGTTGCTGCTGCTGCTGCTGTGTCCATTACAGCCTCAGCTCAGCTCATTTCTTTCCATTTTAACTCTTGTTTTTGTTTTCTCCATAAGATTCCTAAACCACTCTGAGCATGCTCACAGCGGGGCTAAAATTCGTGAGACGCCCAATGCTTTGATCCTGTGCTAATATCACAGGCTCAAATCCTGGGACTCCTACTGCCCCGCAGGATCAGTGACCAGCACAGCTCAGATGCTCCAGGTGATCTTCCGTGCATATCAGCAGGTGCCTCTGCAGAGCCTTTAAGGCTCAATCAAGTTCTGCTCCAACACACTGGGGAAAGCAGAACTGATGGGGGCCATGTAGTAGGGAACTTATTTCAAGTACATCTGGGTTAGTCACAGAGATTGACCACATCTACAAAGTTTCAAAGAATCAGTGCCATGGTTACTTCGGATCATAGTACTATAAAATTAGAGCCAAAAATGAAAACATGACAAATACCAGCAATATA
This sequence comes from Myocastor coypus, assembly GCA_004027025.1. Lineage (NCBI taxonomy): Eukaryota > Metazoa > Chordata > Mammalia > Rodentia > Myocastoridae > Myocastor > Myocastor coypus. The sequence continues at coordinate 27,913 of PVJA010008422.1, forward strand.
TATTAAATTAAAAAAAATTACAATCCTATCATTTGCATATATTTACATGTAATCAGAATATATTTAGAACTACACAAAACGCCATCAGATAATACCACTGTACAATAAAATCTTGTTTTGCAAGTGTAATTGGTTCCAGAAACAGACTTGTAATTGAAAACTTGCATAGCAAAGCAAATTTTTCCATAACAAATATTGCAGACTCAGCTGATTCATTCTACAACCCCAAAATACTCATATGTAAATGATGACAATACATTTTGTTACACAAAATGATGAAGAAAATACAAAATGCAAAGAAAAATAACTTGCACTTCCCTTTGAAAACCTCCCTGGCTGCTGTGAGGGAGGCCAGAGAGGAGGCATTTTGTGTGGGATGGCTTTCACTCTCACTTGCACTGCTATCTAGTGGCTCAATGCAATCTTTTTCTTTTCATGCAGCTTTACCCAGGAACCGGTCGAGTGCCACTTGCTTTTAGCTCCTACTGAGAATTTGTGGAAATGTAACACTGCGTTGTCCTCTAACAGATTCATCACTCACAGCGCTACAGGCTTACTCTGGTGATGCTTTTCTATAAAATTTTTCAGTTTCCCACATTTTACATCTCTCTAATCTCATTTGAAATTTAGAATTCTTCTGCCATATACTCCCCCTCTACATACAAGGTCTACATAACCTCTTTCTGTTGAGAGATGATCACCCAGAATCCCACAGAGAAAGATGAAGAAAGATTGGCTCACTGGTGACCACGTGATGTTTAGCATCACATACTACCCACATTACAAGATATATGTTTAGCAAACATTCAGGATAAGTGTTTGCTCATCCTGTGGAACATTCACAAAACAATCAAAGGCTTTTACTGTTTGAAACATTAAACATTAAAACTTATGGAAAGTAATTCAGGTTTTAAATACCAAAACTTTAGGTATTTACGTTGTTGCCACAGAAAGACTGAATAATGCATCTTCTAGAAGAAATCAACCAAAGAACCCCAGACTACATATAGACAGATGAAAGGTAGAAAATAAGATAACTGGTTAAAAAAATGAAGCCATGAAAAGGCTAACAAAAAAGCTTATTCTTTGACAGATACAAAATAGAAACTCTCTGGAGAGAATAAAGAAAAATTATTTAAAGATACAACTAACTAGAGTTAAAGAAGTTCATCAGCAGGCATAGACTAAAAATCATGAGAGAACATAAACAAATTTGTTCTAAAATATTTTGGGGGAAAGTATCAGGTCTAGTGGACAAAATACTGAACTTAAAAGAAGGCATAGATTTCACAAATCTTAAACCAAAAAATTGTTCGGTGCATTCTATGAATCTGCCAAAACTTTAAAAGCAAAACCCCACAAAGAAAATACATGTTAGGAAAATTATAGATTTACCTATAAACATAGATGTTAAAAATCTTAAATCAACCACTACTAAACTAGCAAAAGACATTATAGAATTCCATTAGGACCAAAAAATTTCTCCACGAAGTGGAAGAGTTAACAGTGTATCAAATAATACACCGGGTGCCAGCCAGATAGCTAAGCATATTAAAGCATCTGCTTAAGCAGAGCACAGGGGCTGACGGTTCAATTCCTGGGGTACCCCTGCCTGCCCCACCCCCCTGGGGCATCCTGAGACTAGGCATGGTCGTGCATGCCTATAATCCCAGTGCTTGGGAGGCTGAAAACAGGATAATCACTACGTGTCTAATCTACGTAGTGAGATCCTGTAGATCCTGTATTTAATATTAAATACATTCAAAAATTAAGACCATCCATCACATTAAAGGTAGAGATCACAAAATCACTGCAACATACTTATCAAGGTGCTGATAAAATTAAATTTCATGGTAAAAATTATGAACTGTAACTGTATATTAGGAACAGAGAGGAACTTTGCAAAACTAATGAAGGTATCTACCACAATCTATGGAAAAATTATACTTAATGATGAAATCATAAATCCAAAAGGTAAACACAATGTGGATGCCCACTTTCTCTAATATTTTGCACTCGATGTAATCTGAAAGTTTTAGCTCCAGCACCAAAACAATCAAACAAGTCATTAAGTATAGGTCACACAATTACATACATAAGAAGTCCAGACCTGGGCCAGCGATATAGCTCAGCAGACTAAGCGCCAGCTTTGGCAAGTTCAGGAACCAGGGTTTGATACTCAGTCCCACATGCCGTGCCAGCGCTTTCGCAGGGGCATCCAGGTGTGGCGATGCATGCCTGTAATCCCAGTGCTGGGGAGGCTGAAAACAGGAGAATCACTATGACTGTGTATTTCCAAATACATAAATGGAAGAAAAAAAAAAAAACCCTCCAGACCTTTTAAACCATTAGGGCAAGTTGCCATTAAAGAGGACAAGAGAAGCTTTTCAAAGATTCAGAATTTTTCCTGTTAGTGATGAAATGAATTCAGCTAAATCATAAAGGAAATAGACTACTTTTGGACTGTGGGGTGCTGGGCCTTATGTCGGCTGAAAAGCGGTGTGGAGGGACATCTCTGGGAAACTTCAGCTGATATAACGGGAGCACTGGAGGGAAAGACTGGGTTCGTCTATTGCATTTGTGTCTCAGGCAGTGGCAGTGTCTGTCTGGTAGCACCTTTTTGACAGCCTTGGCCCAGCCTCAAACGTCAATGAGATACAGAGCACTAACTAGAATTCTCTCACCTTGCCTCTTTGGACTGGAGAATCTAATTCTTTATAGAAGATTATGCTGGGTGTCTGTTTATTGTCTTTTCTGCTCCATAGTCTTTTTTGCTTCCTCTATGAAAATGATTCCATTTGAACCCCCTTAGCACACTATTCCTGCTTTGCCAGCTGACGCTTCCATGAGGTTTTGTCAGTAGAGGGTGCTAGAGAAACGTTTCAGGAATCGGGAGTTTTCCTTCGCGGTTCCAGAGACCAATGGCGGGCTTCTCGTGAGTGCTGTGAGCGGCCTCCAAGCGCTGGACTCCTGAAGCATGTGCACGGCTTCTCCGGAGCTCAGCAAGCAGGCCGTGGCCGGCACCTCGCAGCAGCACCCCCCCCCCCCCCAACACACACACAAACATCTTAGTGGCTTTGTGGTAGACCGTGTTAGTGTCGGGTAAGACAGCTTCCCGTGAATGGCTGTTTACTGTTCCTTACCCGCTGAGTTTCTGGCAGGATGCACCAGGTGGTTCCGCAGTGATTTCTCTGCCATCTCTTGAGTCTTGGGCAAGCCCTGCATCAAGACCTAGAGCTCAGCTCAAGAGAAAAGAAGGCTCAACCTGGAATGCTCTATTTCAACCCCTGCAGTAGAGGCTGTATTATGTACCTTACATCACATCTGCGATACAGATATAGAGATTTTTTTACTGGGGATTGAACTCAGGCCATTGCACTGGCCAGGCAAGTTCTTATTCTACTGAGCTATTTCCCTAGCCCCACATCTGGTGTATTATTTACTTTATATCCACTATCCCAGTACTGTGAAAAATTCTCTTTATGTCTTACTATTCACATTCTATTTATGCCACCCCCACCCCTGTATATTTTCCATTTCCAATATTCTGTGGCTTCTCTCTCCTGACTGGATGAGACTGGTCAATAGTAAAGACCACTTTTCTAAGTAAATAAACATTTCTCTATGTTGGGCTTAGTTTTATCCTAGTAACAATATGTCAGAAGCATTTTCTCTAATTATTATTATTATTATTATTATTATTATTATTATTATTATTATTGCTTTATTAGGGATTAACCCAGGCCCTTTTCACTCAGCTCCACCCCCAGCAGCTCCACCTCCATTCCGAGTCAGGGTCTTTCTTAGTTGCTTGAACTTGTGATCCATCGCCTTAGCCTCCCAGAGAGCTGGACTCAGAGCTGGGAGCCACCATGCCTGGTTCTTCCATCACTTATGTTGTAAAGGGGATGAAGGTAATTCATGAAGGCAAGTTCAAAAGTTTCACACTGCTTTTTCTAATTTTTAGGAGAAAGAAATGTTGAAAGGAGCAGCGTCTGTGGAGGTTCTGTGTATCTGTTTCTTTCTTCAACAGTGTTTGGATGTAACAAGCCTGGGGACTCCCTCTTTCATCTTCCACCCACCTTGGAGGTACAACTTTCAGGCCCGTCTTCTCACCCACCTCCTCCTTCTAGGACCAGACAACACCGTTCCTTTGTGGGTAGCTCCTTGTTGCTGATCAGCCATGGCCTCTATTCCACCGAGGTGGAGGCTGCTGTCAACCGCCTGGGGAACCTGCCCCTGTGGGCCTCTTACACCTACCTCTCTCTGGGCTACTACTTTGACCAAGGTGATGTGGCTCTGGTGGGCGTGTGTCATTTCTTCTGTGAGCTTGCCAAGGAGAAACGCGAGGGTGCTGAGCATCTCCTGAACATGCAAAACTGGAACAGTGGCCAGGTGCTCTTTCAAGACATGCAGAAACCATCTGAAGATGAGTGGGGTCAAACCTTGGAAGCCATGGAAGCTGTCCTGGCCCTGGAGAAGAACCTGAACCAGGCTATTCTGTACCTTCATGCCTTGGGCTCAGCCAAGACCGACCCCCATATCTGTAATTTCCTGGAGAACCACTTCCTAGATGAGGAGGTGAAGCTTGTCAAGAAGACAGGCGACCACCTCACCACCCTCCACAGGCTGGCAGGCCCCCAGGCCAGCCTGGGTGAGGACCTCTGTGAAAGGCTCACTCTTAAGCATGACTAGGTGGTCACAGAACCTGGGGTCTCTGAGGGACTCCTGCATCCCCTGGCATCAGGGCTTTGGCCTCACCCTCTCCCTCCAGCCACTAGGCAGCTTTCTCACCTTTCTGGAGCCCCCTCCCAAGTCTTGAACTACAAGAAAATAAACCCTTTTGCAGGAAAAAAAGAAAAAGAAAAAGAAATGTTAAAAGGAGACAAAATACATCCGTGACATAAATTTTTATGATGTAAACATCACTGTAGTCTATTTCCATTTCTTCTTCAGCAATACCTTTATGTCTCCAAGCTCATCTTTTAACCTCAAGATTAATGGCTCCAAAACACATTTCATTGTATTATCTAGAAAAATAGAAAACTTATGTTGTTAAGCCAGCCTGAACTGCACAGTGAGACCCTGTCTCAAAAACCAAAAAAAAAAAAAAAAAAAAAAAAAGAAAACTTGTGTTGTTAAAACCTGATTGTTATTGTGAATTATAGCATATACGAGAATGATCGTACAATTTGAGGAACAGTTTCCAAAATATGTACAGCAAATGCTAGAAGTCACATAGTATCAATACCTCGCCACCTCAAAAGCTAGATTAACTGTATCCTGCTGTTATCTGTCCATCAACCCTGGATTATAGCCTCTTTCCTTCACGTTGGTAATAGCTACTCTCCTAGAAGTTTTAGTAACTATTTTTTACTGTACTGACTGTAACCTGTCTCAATCCATTAGGGCTGCTACAAAATATGTCTTTACTGAGAAATTTAGAAACAATAAAAATGTGTTGTTCACAGTTCTCAAAGCTGGGTAGTCCAATACCAAGGTGCCAGGAAGCTTCCTATCTGGGGAGGGGTTGTATTTCAAGAATGATGGCTTCTTGCTAGGTCTTCACATGGTAGAAGGGGCGGAGAACAACCCATAAGACTTTTATAAGAAACTAATCCCATTCATGAGGGTGGGGCAGTCCCAAACTAATCCCTTCCCTCCAAAGCCCATAGCTTCATAGCACCACCTAGGAGTTTACTTTTGTTGTTGTTGTTGTTTAATGTATTTGGTACAGGGTCTCACTATGCAGCTCGGACTCATAGCGATCCTCCTGTTTTCAGCCTCTCCAGCTCTGGGATTACAGGCATGCGCCACCACACCTGTCTAGGGGGTTAAGTTTCAACACACAAATTTTACAAACACACATTACACATTCATACAATAGCATGCTACTCCTGGATCCCAAATTCATATTTTTCTCATATGTGTACTCCACACCATTGGCCCCCAAATCTTATCTTGTCCTACCATCAACTCAAAAGTCTATAAAGTCCACAGTCTCATGGTTTTTCATTCTTTACGTGACCAAACTGAGAATCTTCTAAATCTTTACATTCTGCTCCCCTTTTGGTTACAAATGTCATCTTTAATTTATTCTTCTCACATTTCAGTATGAATAGACAAGAGGATGCCTGCTGTACCCTCAAAACCTTGAGATTTCTCCCTCCAGACGTGCTCTCTCAGCATCTTCACTGCAGTGCAGACACAATTCAGGCAAGGTGCTTTGTTTTGTTCCCTACTTCATCACAAAGCTCATCATTCTTCCGTGTTCCGAGAGCATGTTCCTTATTTGCACCACACCCTCAACAGAAGAGTCCTTACCATCTATAACTCCACTAGCGTTCTGGCCCTGACCCCACAGGTAATCCCTAGCAGGATTGGAGTTTTCTCTGAAGCTCTTCTCTGCTTCTGAACTCTTGCCACTCTTCCTCAGTGGTCTGTTTCTAGCAGCCTGGGCTTTTTTCTGACCCTCCAAGCTCTTCTCCGCCCACCCATCACCCAGGTCTGGCGTCACTTCCACATTTTCAGGTATTTTTACAGTAGCTCCTCAGTTCTCAGAGCCAGTGTCTGATCAAAACTCCACAAATGGCATTCAATTTTGCCTGACTTTGAGCTCATATATGTTTTGCTTTATTTTTGTTGCACTCTCTGCATTGCCATGTCATTGCGGTAGAACACTACATCGATTTCAGTTTGAAACACTTTGCTTCTCCATGCAGTCTGGTGCTCTCTCCCAAACAGGTTTCAGCGCATGATGGAACTCTGGGTCCTGTGGGCCCTCACAGTGTCAGTTATAGGAGAAAGTGCTGCATATGTTTCCAAAGCAGTTTTGCTAGTTTGCACTGCCACTAAGGTGTTAGGAATTCTTATTCTTCTATATCTTCATTGCAACTTAGTATTAGCAGTCTCTTGAATTGTTGACAACCTGATGGATTTAGCATCAGGTTAGGAGATTTAATCTGTGGTCTTCTGTTCAGTAATGTGGCTGAGAACCTTTCCACTCGTTTACACATTATCCAAATTTTCTGCTTTGTGAAGTGCTATTAGATTATCTGTCCTTTTCTCATTTATTTATTAGGCTCATTCAAGATTCTTTATCAGTTATAGGATTATTCAACGTCTTGACCTCAGGGAATCCAAATTATGAACCATACTCCCTTCAAAAAATCAGAGATATAATAAAATCAATTTGTTAAAGCACATAGTAGTGCTGCCTCCGCATGCCTCCTCCTCACAGGTGGGAGGGGCCTCCCCAACAAGAAAGGGCTGTTTTTCTATTACAGCAAATGCCTCCATGATAAGACTTTTGAGGCCAATCATTAATTGAGGATTGTAACTTTATGGCATTCTCTACTAATATAGGTTAAGTTCACACCACAACAAATGCTATCCCTCATAGGCCTCAGGCTAATATTCTAGTGGCAGCTGTCAAACACTCATGATACTTGTTATGGTTTATGTCTAATTGTCCCCCCAAAGCCTCCTGTAGGCATTGGGCTCAGACTTCTATAGATTGAGACTTGACTCATGAGTCATGGGATTATGTGTTTTAGTATTGATGGGATTATCAGTCTGAGTAGGGCTGGGACTATGGGTGTGGTCTAGGGCAGATATCCTAAGGCAGAGAGATTGATAAGAATATAAAGAGAGACAGAGAGACAGACTAGAGCTGTTGCTCTGCTGCCCTGTTTGGTTGGCTGCCTCTGACATTATTTTGTTGCTGTTCTGCCACCATAAACTGGATGCTCTCTGCCATGTGCCACTCAGCCTTGGATCCAGCCAAGAATGGACTGAAATCTTCAGTAATTGTGAGCTAAATAAACCTTTCTTTCCTTCATTTCTGAGTGTCAGGTATTTGTCCCAGCAAAGAGTAAAAAAGTAACCAAGACAAAATTTGGTTCCGAGAGTAGGGTCATTGCTGTGACTATACCTGACAATGTGGATTACAAGCTTTTGGAAATGGCTTAGGGGAAGAGATAGGAAAAGTTCAGAGATGTCAGCTACAAACAAAGCACTAGAATGGCTTCGGCTGTTCAGCTTGGGCAATATGAGTCAGAGCTTAGACCGGAAGACTGACAGAAGGCCTGCCTGGAAAGATCAGGCTGAGGAGGTTTCTGCTGGAAAAAAAGGACAGCATTGGTCACTGGACTCTAGATGATTTATGCTATGGGTTGGCTGAAAGTCTTTTAAAATTTTGCTCGTGCCCAGAGACTTTGCCTAAAGCTGAGATTAAGCATGGCGGACTGATTAATCTTTCAAGAGAAATTTCAAAGCAGCAAACTATTTGGACGGTGGCGTGGTTGTTATTGGTTGCTTTTAGCCAGATTTATGTTAAAAGTCAAGAGCAAAGAGCCAGGAAAGATGATTTAAAATGTGAGTTTGGCCAGAAAGGAAGCACCAGTAAAACTGTGGACTGCAAAGATGGCTCTAAAAGAATTTCCATTGCTGGGAAGGAACCAGAGAATCAAAAGGACGGCCTGAGAGCATCACAAGAGGTGGCAGCTCTCCACCCTTTGCAGCCTCAGAATTGCAAGGGCGAGAAGCTTTGCCTTGAGAAGAAAGACACAGAGACCCAAGTACCAGAATGGCGGCAGCGGCCAAACCAGGTTCTAAAATGGCATCCGCACGGAGAATATGTTTTTCGGAATCAGGGTCAGAGTGCTCAGCGATCTAGGCCCTCCACCCCTACAGCCAAGAGAGAAGGAAGCCCGGCTACTGCTCCAGCTGGCAGCAACCCTTGGCATTATCCACATAGGCGTATTTGGGTATTTGTCCCAGCAATGAGTAAAAAGTGACAAGGACAATACTGTACCATAGTCCACAGATTTTTCTCTTTGGCAGGGGGGTAGAAATTAGGGTGGTATTGGGCATGTCAGGGATGACCTAGACATGGACACACTTCAACCTTTTATCTAAAAGATTTTCAGCTTTATACATGATATCACCACTTCCCTCAACTCTGGATCTACAGTTTTTTTGTTTTTTTGTTTTTCTTTTTTATTTTATAAAGAAAGGTAAATCAAAATTTCCTAATGAAATAATAGGATAATAACAGTAGTTGCTACATTACATGTTGTTATCTTTAAAGTAGTTTCTCAGGGTACAAGGCCTGGGTGTAAAAACTTCCCAAGTCATATTAGTGTAAACCTTCCTTTTTAGTGAACTAAGAACACTGATAGTATAACTGATTTTCCCTATGATATTTTCCTTTTTCACTCATCCTAGTTTGGCCTTCCTTTTGAACAACCTCTTCTCATTTCACAATATCTAACGTACGTTTTAGAACTTATTTACTCTTCCAGTTTCTCTCACCAGACTTCACTTATGAGTATGGTCTCAAATTGCAACCATTTCCCCATAAAACAATCAAGTTTATCCTTTCTTAGGGCTTTGTACTACTCTTGCATAAAAAGACCACATCTTTTCATCCATTCCTCGATTGATGGGCACTTGTGTTGTTTACAAGATTTAGCCATTATAATATTGCTACATATTGCTGCTGTATGATACTTTTAATTCTTCTGGCAAAATTCCCAGAAGAGGCATAACTGAGTGGAATGGGACCTGTATTCTTAGTGGTTTGAGGAGTCTGCACACTGATTTCCGCAGTGTTTGCATCAGTGTACGCTCTCACCAACAGTGGAGGAGGCTTCCTTTCTGCTCAGACATTCTAGCACTTGTTATTGGTTATTTCTTGATAAAAGTTATTTTCCTGGGGTGAGATAGACTCTCTGCATTGTTTTAATTTGCATTTCTCAAGTGACCACTGATGTCGAACATTTTTTCACATATTTATTTGCCATTTGCATTTCTTCATCTGAGAAGTATATATTCATCTCAGATGCACATTTTTGGATTGTCTTTCTGAATTTGAGATGTCTGATTTTTAAAAATTTTTTGCAACTTCTAAATAGAAGTGCTTTATCTGAAGGATAACTAGCTAAACCTTTTCCTACTCTGTGGTTTGTCTTTTCACTTAGTGATTTCTTTTGCTGTGCAAAAGATTTTTAATGAGATGAGATCCCACTTGTTGATTTTAAAAAATATTTCCCATACAGTCTGGGTTTTGACCATGAGCTCTCTACCTACACTATGTCTTTAAGATTTTTACTTAATTTCTGCTCCAGTAGATTTATTGCTTCTGTTTTAATATTTAGATCTTTATGGATCCAAAATTTCTAAATTAACCACCTTATAAGTCCATAGCATTTTAACACTGATGTTCTTCTCAGTTACCCAACTCTACAGAAACCAAGTACAGCAGCCTTATTCGTAGCAAAGGGAGCCATTCTCCCCCAAGTTACATCTTGCTCATAAGGAGCCACTGGACTGAGACTTACTCTCATCAGTGCTTTCTAAGGTCACTCTGATCTTCTTCCTGCTATAATTCCTCAGAGGTATCCTTGCTGTTATGGTTTATGTGTAGTTGTCCCCCCAAAGCCTCATGTAGTCATTGGGTGCAGACTTCTATAGATTGAGACTTGACTCATGAGTCACTGGGATTACGTGTTTTGGTAGTGATGGGATTATTGATCTGAGTAGGGCTGGGACTATGGGTGTGGTCTAGGGCAGATATCCTAAGGCAGAGAGCTTGATAGGAATATAAAGAGAGACAGAGAGACAGACTAGAGCTGTTGCTCTGCTGCCCTGTTTGGTTGGCTGCCTCTGACATTATTTTGTTGCTGTTCTGCCACCATAAACTGGATGCTCTCTGCCATATGCCACTCAGCCTTGGATCCAGCCAAGAATGGACTGAAATCTTCAGTAATTGTGAGCTAAATAAACCTTTCCTTCCTTCATTTTGAGTGTCGGGTATTTGTCCCAGCAACGAGTAAAAAGTAACTAAGACACTTATTTCCCTCTATCAAGGTGTTCCAGGTCTACAAGCTGGATGAGAGGTCATGAATTCCCATAATGGTAACTCAACCATATCTCTTTTCAGGGTTAGAGTTTTTCCACATGTTTACGATTTCTTTTTATGTTGGTTAGTTTTGGAACTGGAGATCAATTTCAGAACTTTATGCTTGCCAGGCCTGTGTTTATGACATTAAATTATCTCCCAGGCCCTAGAGTTTTCTTATGCTCATATAAATCAATTTTTAAGTGGGAATCCCTGCTTAGTTCATTCCTGAGGAATCCACAGTGCATTCTCGCCTCTGGAGGTAATTACTTCCACATTGGGTCTAAACAGTCAAGTGTCACCACCTGTCTTATCAGCCTTCAGAATCTTATTCTCACTGACATCAGGAAAAGTATATCTGTGAGAGCATCTCCCATCATGCCCTATCACCTCAAGAGGGCAGGCACCACAGGACTGTTCCATAAACTCCATTGTTCCTGTCATCTATACATTTCTTAATGTTGTGCTGAAGACAACAGTTAGATCTTCCTAGGTGGGAGCCCCAAAACCAGAGAGCCCTTTTAAGATATTTTACTCTTAGTTCGTCAGTCTCTGTATGCTGAATACAGAATAGGGCTGCTGAAGTAATGGGAAGATATAACTACTTCTAGATACTCAGAGCTGGAATGATGAGGGAAAGAAGATATGCTTTTCCCCTCCTCTTACTTTCCAGACGTTATCAGTTTCCCCCTTGGAACAAAACTGATCAGGAGCTTGCAAACAAAGGGGGAAGGGGATGTATTTGACTAGGCGTGTGCCTTGAGTTGCACAGACCAGGTTGACTAGGGCATGGGTCTGGGGCAGGTGGAGGGGGTGTTTCAGTGGCGAGCAAAAGGAGAATGCCAGCTAATAACTTTACATAATATGGACACCATGCAGGTAGGGCATTTGTTGTTCGACTTACTTTATGTGTATTACAGGAACACCCCAGGGTAGAAGCATCTCTGGCCCAGTCTTACAGGGCTGAGGTGAGCCATTGTAAACTCTGTGCTCTTATTCAGAAAAAAAGAAGACTCAGTACGAAGCTCTCAAACAGGCGTCAAAATACTAGATTCTCTACTAACATTCCAGTAGTTGTAAAGAGCTGCCTGATGCCATACTTTTTAAATTGACCTAGAGTGTCATATGACACTAGAACCAGAGCAGCTGTGTTTAAATATGCACCCAGCAAGCGGGGACTGGTGGAGAAAGAGTAAAACAGGTGTCCCAGGGGAGCCACAGAGCATTTGGCCCCGGAGTCAGAGTCTGTGTCAGTCTCAAACCCAGCCATGCTTTGTTCCCACTAGATGCCTCTTCACCTGTTCCATAAAATCAGCTGGATTTGAGCTGGCTGAATTGTATTTCTCCTGCAACAGAAATATCTTTTTTTGTGTGTGATTGGCTCAGCCTGCCCTGGTAGCAGAGCTGGCATAGCATGTGATGCCAGGGATGGAACCGTGGTCCCTGTGCTTGCCTAAGCTTGCCTGAGCAGATGCTTTAGACTGCTGAGCTATCTTGCCAGCCTAGAAACATCACTTTTAACTGCAGTAATCTTTGTGGAGCTGTGAGCACCATGGTCAGGCCCATTGTGCTTCAGTTCTGCTGTCTTTCCAGTAGGTATGTAGAAGGTTCTGGGCCACCTCCACATTCTTTTCCAGTTCTGAAATGCTTTAATTCTGGTTTTATTTCTGTTACTATGGTTTTAGAAGTATATTTTCTACTGTACACATTTGAGAGAACTTTGTCTGTGGTGTCCAGACATCTCTAGGGCTATTTTAGATGAAAAGTTGTTGGGCCTCTGTACTCACAAACACTGAGCCAACTCTAAGACCATCTGTTTCCTGTTTGCTCTCTTGGTATGTGCATAAAGGGAGGAGACAGACAGCAAATGTACACATTATACACTACGCAATTTTAAAGAGTTCATAGAGGCAAGACTTTGCAATCGTGTCATAATGTGCGTTCATTTTAAGCCTATCTCAAACAAAGATACCCATAAAATTCTTTTCACAAAATACTTCAGTAATAGTTGAATGGGGGATAGCAACACCATTTTGCCCGTGGCATATAAGATACATTGGAGAGAAACATAAACTAAGATCCCTTCTCTGCCCTGGAGAGCTACTGATAGCATCTTTCAATAACTCTGATACCTTCTAGTACCTCTGTTGATGCTATGCCTTAATGTACAGCCTCAGCTTTGATGCCTATGTTTTGCTTTGGGACATAAGCCCGCACTCCTAATCTTACCATGATGTGGGCTATGATATGTTGTTTGATCATTTTTACCTCCAAGGATTACCAAGAGAGACAAAATAATGTATCTACCTATCCTGTGGCCATAGAGATCATGATTCTCCAATAAAACACTTTCTTGCCAGCAATCCCAGAGCCACCTGTGCTTAGTTTTCTTGAACACCCCAAGTTGTCTGACAGCAGTTTATTTTGATCCTAGTATTACACAATTAATGTCCTTTCTGAAGGCTAAGGTCATAGTTGTGGTGGCAGTGAAAGCTGCCCATATATTCTATATTCATGCCCAGATTTTATTAGCTATTTCCTTATTTGGAAAAAATCCACACATTATATAAGAAGGCCCTTTTAAAGTAACAAAAACTGTCTTCATTCCTACTTAAATGTAGGACTGTATAGTGGTGTAAACAGTTTGGAAAAAAAGCCTGGCAGAGTCTTATAAAACTAAACCACCGCTTACCCTATATCTCACTAATTCCAAGGTATTTATCTAAGATAAGTTAAAACGTATGTCTACAAAATTACTTACACAAGAATATTTACAGTAGCTTTATTCATAATTACAAAAACTGCAAACATTCAAGTAACCTTCAACATGAGAACAAATTTTACACTGTTCTACATTTATTAAGAGAGATAGCAAAATAGGCAAACTGCGGATATACACAAAACATTTTGTTTTGAGTGAATTTCAAAAACATTCCATTGAGTGAAAAGATCCATGTCTTATGAGGGGACAGAATCTTTAATTCCATTTTTAGAAGTTCTGGAACACATAAATTAGGATGGGAAAAATGAAAATGTTTATTATGGCTGAGGTAGGAACTATCTGAAAAGAGGGAGGAGAAATATTTTAGGGTGACAGAAATGTTCTATTGATTTCTTCTGACAGCTAGGTTTACAGGTGCTTATGCATTTGCTAGATCTCAGCTAATGTAATTGTTCCTTTATGTATGTGTAAATTTTATCTCAAAGGAAAAAATGACTATACGCATTGAAATTTAGTTAATAATGAATAAACTCAAATATTTAGAGGCAAGTGTATTGATGTCTACAGTTTATTTTGAAATATGTAGAAAATTAAAACAAAACAATGATGATAAAGCTAGGAAAGTAAATTGGTAAAAATATCCTCACTTATCAAGGATGTGACCTAAGCCCCAGCCCCCTAAAATGAGTTACGATGAAGGCTTAAATAAAAGAGACAAACAGTATGATTTGGGGGAATCCAGAATGGTCAAACTCCCTTTAGGAGCTAAGGCCATGAGTTCTCTGGACAGCCATGTTTATTGGGTTTCAGAAAAGAGAGGGATAACTGATGTGAAGATGGGGTACTGAGCAGGACCTTGGGAAGTCTAGGTCAAAGATTTTGCCCATTAAGAGAATTGTCCTGTCTCTAAGGTTGACATTTACAGTAGTAGTCAAATGGCTGAAGCTACCTTGTTACCTTCAGAATTGGAGTGAGAACTCCTATCCTCCCCTGTTGTCTCAGCTCTGGTGTTAGTTTATCTTCAGAGCACTGTGGTCAGCTGCTTAACCCTTCTATACCCAGTCCACAACACTAGTTTTTATAAAGCCTTCAATTTTGCTTTATGTTGGAAAACATTGAGAACAATGAGATACTTTAGTTCTTTGGAAACCCTAAAGGAGTAAAATTACCATCTATACCATCTGTAAACCACATTGAGTCTGGCTACATTCACAGTTCCCTATCCTGAGTAAAACCAAACAACTTGAAAAGGAACTACCATGCTGGTTAAGGACTATTCAGCCCTACAGCCTGAGAAACCCCTCCTGAGCCCTCAAGTCATTTTTAATTGTCATGTATTTTTCAGGAGAAAGATGAAAACCCCTCTGCCTCATTAGATCATCTACTAGTGGCACTGGTTAAATATATGTCCATGGATTCAGCAGAAGGACAGATTTTGCTTAAAGACCTGTTTATCATGCAGTCAGTCCCAGATATCAGTAAATAGCTACAGAAGATAGTTTTCCTCCAGATCACTTGATGATTTAATAAAAACTGCCTCCTTAGTATTTTATAATCAGGACAGTGAGAAAGCCCAAGAGAGAAAACAGAGACTATGAAAAGTGGCTGCCTTTGATGTGGTCTTAAAATAACAACTGGGCCTACATCTGATTCTCAGGCCTTTGAGAAGTGCTCACTGACTAGGCTCAATTGCTGTACTGTGGAAATCCAGGGCCCCTGAAAAGAGGCTGTCTTAAGATGTTCCCCAAGCCATGCCCTCACTGCAAAGACTAACACTGAAGAGAGACTGCACTCTGAGGCAGAGGCCCTATAGCTGAGATTGATCTCCTCAGGCGGTCCAGAAAGACCAAAGGGCCTCAGGGCACTCTTCTTTCTTCCTATAGCCAAACTGTCATCTCTACCTGTCATCCCCCTGGAGGATCCCTGAGTAGTCATGACTCTAGGGAAAAAAACAAAACAAAACAAAACAAAAAACCCAGCCTATTGTTGGACATTGACACAGGCTTCTTTGACCTTCTCCAACTCTGGCCTTCCTTTCAGGCATCAATAAAAATGGACACCAGAAAAATGTCTCACAAGCTATAACTGAGATAACTTCCTCTTCACCCATTCCTTTTAGCTATGCCCAGCTTTCATTCTGGAGAGAGTTTATCCTGTTTAAATATTGTAATATAGATATGTCCAAGTTGCCAAAGGCTAGGCCCTCCAAAGAGCATACATGTTTGATTGTGTTTTTCAACTTTATCTCCTCGAGACCTGCATCTACCTAGATAACTCAAGCTGTACACCTCCCCAAGATGAAAATTTCAGGTGTCTATCCAGGGCCATTAGACAGCCCTTCTGTAGAGTATCTCTGATTTCCAGTCAGCAACTATGACTCCCTTCAGCCCGAAGAAGCTACGCGGGTCATCCCCCATTACTGCTTTATGGCAGTTTGGGGTACTTTTTCAGTGGGGGTAGGAGTATGATAGGCAGCCAAGTTAGATAAAAGCCTTAGAGGCAGTGAGAGAGGACTAGGCCCTCCAAGGAGCTACTGCAGAAGATGAGAAACCTTGCAATTTTGGGGGAGACAGGCACCTTTGTGGTTGACCAGACCTCAAGACAAAAAAAATAAAATAAATGCATTCACATAACTTCGTAAGGATAAACATCAGGAATTGATATTCAAAATAGGTATCTATCACCTAGAGGAAGCCAGAAAGACCCACTAACCCAAGCCCTTCAGGAAGAGCCCTGTTATATTTCATGCTCACTTGCTACATGACTTGCTTACCCATTTGATCCTGATTTAACCAATTTTACCTGAGCAACTATACTCACAATCTTATTTTTTGACTGCATTTTTGTCCCACCTCATACTCACCTTGTGTTTTCCCCATAGTGGGCTTTCTTCATCTTGTGGATTAATTCTATAAAAATCCCTAGAAAAGGCAGTGTCTACAACTGGGACCCCTCCCTCTCTGTCTCTCTCTCTCTCTCTGTGTCTCTCAAGCAGAAGCTTTCTTTCCCCCAAAAAGTATATTTTGCTCTTTTTTTTTTTTTAAAAAAAAAAGCTGATATTTAGTAAGCTCTTACTGTGTACCAAACACTAGGCTACACTCTGCATCAGTTGTCCTTTGCTATTCACAATGTTCCTATGAAAGATATACCATTCAGTCCTAACTTTACTCCATGGAAAGTGGAGAATTTAAGAGGCTGCCTCAGAGTCCTGAAGCTATCAAGTGTCAGCAACCAGTGAGAATCAGAGTCCCTGCTCCCAAATTGTGTGTGCCACAAACATGACCATCTGCTCCCCCTACACATCTGTTGTGTTGGTTAGAAGTGAAGTTGGAAATAATCCACTCCAATCCCATTCTTTTAAAGACGATGAAACTGAAGCCCACAAAAGAATACTGATTCTCTCACAGGTGAATGATCTTCTTCAGAACAGGGATTTCTTTTTTGGCAGTTCCCTTATTCAAATTTTAGAAATACACATAGCATAAGATTAAGAATTCTATTGGGTGTCTATCCAGAAAAGGAATTGCTTGATCATCTGGTGTTGTCCTTTGAGCTTAAATGTTTCCTGAAGGATTACATTCAGTGATAATTCAGTTCAGAAGCTTAATTCTTTTCAAGATTCTGGTTGCGAACTCAACTGGACAAGAACCAGATTGAATTCAATAGTTAGGTACAATGATGATACTCTGGGAAAATTTCATTTGGTTCTTGTCCAGTTCAGCTTGCAACAAGATTTGTGGAAAGAATTAAGCTTGTGAACCTAGGTACCACTATACTCAATCTCTGGAGGTGGAATTCGGTGTTTAGGTATTGGTGTGTCCTTGACAAGGATCCTTGCTCACTCGCTGCTTTCAGGAAGCTACAAGGTGGGCTGGTCTCTTCCAGTGCACTCTGCTCCTGCGCAGTGACCCAGGTCCCTATCATAGGCCAAAGCACCTGGGCCAAGAGACCATGGACTGAGCCCTCTGAAACTGTGAGGTAACATAAACCTTTCTTTTTGAAGATGTTTATTTTAGGTATTTTGTCAAAGTGACAGAAAACTAGCATGTGTGACAATTCTATTTTTAACTTTTGGAGGAACTGTCATACTGTTTTTTGTAGCACTGCTACAGAAATGTACCATTTCCACCAACAGCGCACCAAGAGTTTGTGTGGAGTCAAATCTCTGTGGATACCGAAGGCTAACCATATCTCCCTGTGTACACAGCACATTTTTTAGCCATTCATCCACTGATGGATATTTAGGTTAATTATACATCTATTGCAAATAATGTTGCAGTAACATGAGATTGTAAAAGTGCCTTCAACGTGGGTTTTGTTGCTGAGTTTCAGGACTTCTTCATAAAGTCCAGATTTTAGTCCCCTATCAGACACACGATTGGCAAATATTTGGCCCTGTTCTGTGAGGTGTTTTTTGATTCTACTAATAAGCAATTTCTAACCCATAACTTTGTAATAATATAAACAAATTAAAGCAAAAGATATTAAAAGCCTAACAAAGCCAAATATTACTAAAGATAAAGGTTACTTTTTAGTTTTGCATATTGGCAATGGTTCTGTAAAACAATTAAGTGTTCTGAATAACAAATTTAAACCTTAAAGATATTTCACACCAGAGAAATCTCATTTTTCTGAATGAAGTGAAAACACATATCCACCAAAAAGATAGAATTTTCACAGCAGTTTTAGACAGAAACTGGCAGCATCAAAATAATTATCAAATAAAGGGAAAAAATACTAATAACACATGGACTTTGCTCTATAAAAGTCAACTGCTACTTTGATACAAACAATAATGTGAATGAGTCAAATAGCTATGGTGAGTGAAGCATTCCAGATAGGTCAGAGTATACATTATATGACCACATTCACGTAAAGCTGAAAAACGTGCCAAAATCTCCACCTTCTAAAGTAATAAGTGTTATAGTCTTGGCGTGGGTAGAAGCAGGAGGTAACATTCCAGGGTAATGGAAATGCTGTTATGCTGTTTTTTCTTTCTCTCTCTCTCTCTCTCTCTCTCTCTCTCTCTCTCTCTCTCTCTCTCTCTCTTTCTTTTTTTGTGGGACTGGGGTTCGAACTCACAACCTTGCACTTGCCAGGAAGGAACTTGTGCCATGGAGCTATCTCCCCAGCCCCTCTTTCTTTCTTTCTTTTTTCTTTCTTTCTTTCTCTTCCTTCCTTCCTTCCTTCCTTCCTTCCTTCCTTCCTTCCTTCCTTCCTTCCTTCCTTCCTTCCTTCTTTTCTTTCTTTCTGTTGTGGCTAGCTCAGCCTGCCCTGGGGGTGGGGCTGGTGCAATATGTGGGGCTGGTGCTGGGGTGATTGGCCCGCGGTCCCTGTGGTTGCCTACACTTGCCCAAGCAGGCACTCTAGACCACCAAGTTTGTGAACCTAGGTACCCCTTGATTTGGGTGATTGTTACATGGGTACATAGCTATGGAAAAACCCTTTGTATTTAATGTTTAATGTGTATTCCTATCATTTCTAATTAATAAGGTAACGTCACCATGAAACACCTTTTGTTCTTAGTTTTGACTTATTTTTATTGATGTTTTAAATTTTTTTATTAGCACACTTTTTCAATATGTGATGATTACGTTCATCATGGACAACTGGAGCCCACATGACACACCTTGATTCCCTTTCCTTCTCCTTCTCTCCCTTCGCCCTTTCACTGTCACTTGGCCTTTGCCCCTTTTGCAGAGGATGTCTCTCCCTGTTCCTATTAGCTTCTATTTTGCTTTGCAAATTGCTCCCCATGTAAGAGAGATCATGCAATATTTGAGCTCCTGTGTCTGGAATATTTCACTTAACTTTACTACTCAAAATGCATCGATTTTCCTACAAATGACTCAAATGCATTCCACTCTACAGCAGGGTGGCATCCACTGTGTGTGCAAATACCACGTATTCTTTATCCATTCCTCTGATAGACATATAAGCTACTATCAAGACAGTTACTATGAGTTGCACTGCTACAAACATGGGTGTGCTTATGTTACCATAATACGATGCCTTTATTTTTATCAGCAAGCCATTTAAAAGGGGAATAGTGGGTTGAGTTGAATTTTAATATTCAATAGTTTAGTTTTTAGATTGAAATATCTCCATATTGGCTTCTACAGTGAATGAACTAGGTACATTCCTACCAATAATGGAAGTTTCCTTTTTCCCCCAGAGCCTCAGCAGCATTTGTGGCTATTTGACTTCTTGATCATAGCCATTCTTTCTAAAGTAAGACAGAATCTCAGTGGAGCATTTCTCTAACATCCAGAGACACTGAATACTCTTTAATGTACTTTTGGCTATTTGTACTTCTTTTGAGAGGCATATAGTCACTTCAGTTGCCTGTTTCTTGAGTCTTTTACTTTGACAGGGTTTCCTAATTTTTTTTTGAGTTGTCTTTATATTCTAGATATTAGTCTTTATCTAGGGGATAGCTGGAAATTCTTTTTCCTATTCTGTGGAATTGTTGCTTCCTCTGTTGCTTGTTTCTTTTGCTGTGGAGCAGTTTTATAGAAGATAATTTTTTTCTGATGTCCTCATTGATTTCCTTTTACATAGCACTGACTTTCCTTACAGAGCATTTCTATTTCTTTGGTTAGGTTAATTTCTACTTTTTCTAGAAGTTATTCTGAGTGGTATTATTTTCCCAATATCTCAAAAAGTCTATTATTGGTGTACAGGAACCTACTGATTTTTGTGTGTTGATTTTGTATCCTGCTACATTGCTGAATTTATTTGTCAGCTTTGTGAATCCTTGGCAGCATTTTGGGGGTCTTCTATAGAAAGGATTACGTGGTTTGTGATTGAGAATAGTTTGAGTTCTTCCTTTCCTAAATGTGAAAGTTCTTGAGTTCTTTGAGCTTTTCTTTTCCTCTTTATCTCTTTCTGATGCCTAATTACTCTGGCTAGTTTCAAATATTATGTTAACCAGAGTGGTAGTAGTGGATATTCTTAACTTGTTCCTGATTTTAGAGGAAAATCTTTTGATTTTTCCCATTTAATATGATGTTAGCAGCAAGTTGGCCACACACGGCTTTTGTCAAGTTGCGGTACCGCCTTTCTTTGTATTTTTTTTCTTCAACTTTTTTTTTTTCATGAATAGATGTTGGGCTTTTTCAGACTTTGTCTCCATCTATCATTTCATCTTGAAATGATATTTGATATTTTTCCTTGTCTTTTCTTTGTTATATATTACATGTATTGATTTGCACATGCTGAGCCATTACTCCATCCCTGGGATGAAGCCTCCTTGATCATGACGTACGACTGTTGCACTCTGCTTGCCAACATCTTGGTGAGGACTTTTGTGTCTATGTTCACTAAAGAGACTGGCATAACAATATTTTTAAAGTACAAAACAAAACAAAGGAATACCAGGAATCTGACCATCAGAGAAAACACATATTCACCTATTTACTTTGAGGAGATTATATGGCAAAACCCAACAGACAAAAAATTAAGTGGATATGTAAATACATAAAAGATAAAGGGCAAGAGGGGAAAAAAGAGTGGAAAAGGAAGAGACAGAGAGGCAGGAAGAGACTCTGAAGCCATGAGGATCCTAAGAAAGATTTAAAAAACCTCAGGCTATGTCTTTTGGTTAAATAGTTTTCTCTAAGGAAGAACACGCATGGGCAAGCTCTCAAATAATCTTGGTCATTAAAGATGTTTGAGGACATCTAATCCAGCCTTATGGCAATCTGTGAGGTCAACAAACATGACAGGCATCCTGGATAATTTAGTGCTGTAAAATATCCCTCCCTGAAGCCAGGACAAATAATCTCGAATTACTTGCAAAGCCTACAGCTGCGGAACAGGTGGGTTGCTAAGGGCTGACGTTTTGAGAGCTGGATGATTGAAAATCAGGGACAGACACACACCACAAAGAATGAACCCAGTAGGAGATGAGGAATCCATCTAGTCAAACTCCTTCATTTTCATGATAGAGAGACAAAGAGCCAGAGTCTGGTGGTATTTCACTTAATATCATAAGTGATTCCTTATGTGCATATAACACTTCTGAGAGTTTGCAGAGCATTTTTTTTTTATTTAAAGTGACTTTCACAGAGATTGTTCTAACTTTCCCAGAAGACTGATACAGTGACTGCAAAAGACATTATTTCATTTATTTGTGTGGCTAATCAGAAACTAAAATACTCCATTAATCATTTTCTAATAATGCAAAATTGCATAAAAAGTGAAAGCTCATTCCTTCTTCATTCTCCAGGGATACTCGTAGTTAACTGTGACTGCATATTTTCCATGTGCATTCATTAATATACAAATACGTATGTAGTTTATGTCTTTTACAAAAAAGAAATAGTAGCCTGTATACATTACTATAATTTTCAAATGATATCATGTCATGAAACTATAATATAAAAATACAGTAAATGGGTTGAACTGTAGCTTAGTGGTAGTCTCACGTAACAAGTGTGAGGCCCCAGATTCTATTTACAAAAACATACAGAAAGAAACAAAGAAAGAAAGAAGAGAAAGGAAGAAAAACAAAGAGGAAAGAAGGGATAAAGAGAAACCAAAAGCCCCACTCTCACAAGATCTCTATGAATATGGTGAATTAGATAAAATTCTGAAAAATGCAGAGGAGTTTACAAAATAGTGGAAACAAAACTTTAGTTTAATTTTAGGTAAATGCGTTTTTGAATGTTCCTTGGCTTCACCACAATGCTCGATTCTTTTCTCCTCCTCCTCTCTCTTCACCTCTTCTTTTCCTCTTTTTAAAAAATCTGTTTTGAATCTATTGCCCCAAAACAATTTAGGTATTTTACTGCCTTATGTCCTCCTAATCAATATTCTTAATGATCTTACCTTCCCCCCCTTTTTTTAAAATAATTTTTTATTTATTTATTTATTTATTTCTTGTTTCAGAACCTTTACCTATTCACTCATTTTTATGGCCGGCTCAGCCTGCCCCAAGGGCAGGGCTGGCGCAGCATGTGGTGCCGGGGATCGAACCGCGGTCCCTGAAGCCACCCAAGCTTTCCCAAGCAGGCGCTTTAGACCACTGAGCCATCCCGCTGGGCCCAACGATCTTACCTTCCACTCCCATTTCCTGATCTATTTTCTTTATCCCTTCAAAAAATGAATTATATGAGCCATCTCCCAAAAAATGAATTATAGTACCTACATATATAAATTGTACACATACATCATTAGGATAAAATGGCCAATCTAGTCAGTGAAAAGCTTCAGGTGAAAACAGAGAAACTGGAAACTCATTTTGTCTTGTGGGTCATCTATGTACCAAGCAGTCTTCCAAGTATATCAAAATATTAAGACTGATCCAGGAAGAACATTTTTAGTAGCACCTGAGTACTGGACATACAGATCAATATGGGAGTTCACAGCCTTGTTCTTGTGAAGCAGCATCTAGTTGAAGGCGATAGGTCCACAAACACTGATGGCCATGTATTCTGAAGGATGCTACTACAGGGGAAAGAGCTAGTTTAGGGCAGGGACTGTGGAAGAAATTAAGGCTGGGTTGAGTACCTTGAAGGACAAAGACGATTGACCCCATGTCTTGGTGATGGCCTTTGCAATGTGGCTCTGGACCAAATCAGCTGACATTTTCTAGCAGCTAGAACTTTCCATGAGAATAGACAACACTGTTCTTTAAACAGTGGGGAAAGGGAGATGGCTCTGCTACCTGCTTCTCTTGGGAGCAGAGTGAGTGGGGATGAGTCTTGTCCCTGAGACAAGTCCTTCTTCAAATTGGCTATAAAAGTTAATGAACACCTCCACGGTGATTCACTTCCCCTATGCCACATGGGGGATTTGCTTTAGTGTCAGATGTGGTTGTGGAACCTGTTTGCATCAAAGCTCATGGTCAATATCTCTGTCAAATACGAAAGGACAAAGTCCAAGGCTATAAAAATTTGTAGCCTGTCAAGGCAGCAATGAACTCTCCATTTATAAAGCAACAATGACTAGGTCATGCTGTTTTCTTAGGATTCAGAATTAGAAAAAGATCGAATTCCATGTTATGCAGCCACTTTAGGTTTACAGACACGCATCCTTCCAAAATGCTTCATTCTCCATAGTCTTAAAAGACATTCTTTTCCCTCATTCTTGTATTTGCATTAGGTTCATTAGGTGCCTCCTACATCACTGCCCTTGCCCGGCAGAAGTTTTTATTTTTTTACTAAGCTAATATTTAGACTTCAAGCTTTCCTGGCAAGCACAAGTTCCTGAGATCAATCCTCGGTACAAAAAAAAAAAGAAAAAAAAATTTTAGACTCCAAAATAATATAATAGACACTTGAGGGCTGGGAAGGTAGCTCAACAGTCAAAGTGCCTGCCTGGCAAGCACAAGGACCCAGATTTGATCCTCAGTACTGCATGTGAGGCTGGCCCTGAAACCAGGCATGGTGGCACTTGCCTACAATTCCAGCACTGGGGAGGCTGAGCCAGAGAAACACTATCAATCTGAATTGCCCAGTGAGACACTGCACCAAATAAATAAATAATTTAACAAATATTTGACACATTTGAGACACTTCAATGGGAGCCAATAGTAGACTAGACAGTGCTTGCTAGTTAAGATGGATACTATCATAGCAAAACTGGAGAAAACTTATCACTGATTTCAAATAAAGAAACAATGAAAATTGCTTGATTCAAGCACAGCTTATCAATCAGTTGTAGTGAAAGAAAGTCAATGCTATATTTTTGCTACCCAATCTTCAATCCAGAAAGTTGGACTCAGGAAAACCCAGCTGCAGATATAAAAAAAGTGTTAGGAAAACTGTGTTGACCCAGTGAGGAGTGCAGCCGACCTCAATTTGGGGGTTCTGGGCCTGAACTCCTGGAGTAACTCCAAAGGAGAGCTTCAAGTCTGGTTTATTGAGCAGGGTCTTTCATTGAAAGGGTTAGGATTAGTGAGACAGACTTAGGTGGGCTGTGCCAAGGGGTGAGAAGGGGGCTTGAGCTTGGTTGAGTACATAACTATACCCATGGGCCCCATGATCTGGCAGGTGGGGTAGGTGTGTTCTGTCCGAGCAGACCAAGCATTGTTTTCAGCTCAGGATGTAGGAATAGACTCGGGAGGAGACAGGATCAGATCTATCAAAAGAACTCAGAATTTACTCTGTCACATTAAGAAGATGCCAAGGATTTCACAGCAGAACATACCCTTGGTGTCAGCTGAGGCTAAAGTTTGGAGGCATGTCTGAATTTGGCTCAAATGTGAGAGCTATAGCTTCTCTCAAGCTGTAGTTGAATTCAAGTCCTTAGGACTTGCTCGGAAAGGCTGTTCTGTCTATAAGCTTCCCTATAAGCAGCTACAATAAAAATTTAGTTTTATTTCACATCAATTTGTTTCTGGAAGAGATTGACCCCCATCTTCTTGGTCTGTGCTGTCTAGTATGGTAGCTCCTAGTTCTATGCAGGCTGTTTAAAATTAAATTTTACTAATTCAAATTAAATAAATTCCTCGTTATTGTTAGTCATACCACAGATGCTTCATGAGCACGTGTAGCTAGTGTCCTCCTCACAAACGTTCCAGGAGTTAGCATATCTATAATCCAGCGAATTTTACTGCACCCTTATCCCAGCATATCATGAACTGATGAGGCCTCACTAAACATTTGTGAACACGTGAAGAAAGATTACATATTTATTTTCAGCAGAAAATATGCACTGATGTAAGCTTTACTTTTTCAGTTGAGGACTGAGTGCAAGGCCGGGCACGTGCTAGGCAAGACCTGTAACACTTCGCTACACTTCAGCGTGATCTAGCATTTTTTAGTCACTTGGTTGTCTTCAGGATTGTGCCAGCCATCTACAGAGTTGTGCCAGTGTATGTGTCTGTTTATAGAAGTTGTTTAGGAAGCCAGGTGAAGTCACTATATTGACAAAGGTAAGATGTCTTCAAGGGGGCTTACAGTATGAATTCTTCCAAGAGAGAAAGTAATTCTCCCTGAAAAATTAGTGAATATGTTCTAAAAAAAACAAAAAAAAAAAGTTAGCTGAAGTTTTCCATTGAGGTTGCAGGAAGATGAGTGAGTTGGCCTGTTTTCTAGAACCCCTTAAGGGGAACACCTCAGAAGGGAAGGGCAGTCTGAAAGCCACTGTCTTTCTTGGGATGCTAATTAGATTATTCCCAAGATGCACTGAGAGCAAGCTTATAGCAATTAGCAATACGTGGTTGGTTCTACACTGGAACAGCTTAGAGACACTGTAAAAAAAAAAAAAAAGTAGTGGAAAACAGAGTTACAAATGCAAGTTGGGGCTCATGAAGGGGGAAGGGCCTATTACCATCTCAGAGGGCAGGATTAAGAAATCTTGCCTGATAGAAGTTATGACGAATCAAGCAAAATTTAGTGACAGCCAAATCAAGCTGTTATTGTTGAAAACTCCTGCTGGCCAGGGATAAGATCAGCATTCTAGAGTGTTCTTTACTTTTGGTCCTTTGCCATGCCATACCTGCACTCACATGCCCACGTCCTGGCACTTGATCACATCCCATATTTACTCAATTGGTTAGTTTCAAATGAGTACATGTGACTACGCAGGAAGGAGAAGAAAGGCCTTGAAAGCAGAATGACAAGAAAAAGCATGAGGCTTGGTCTTACAGGGAGAAATCCCACCATGTATTGATGGAGCCCAAACTTGAGGGAGCCTACGTCAATCAACACAAGAAGCAGAAGTGGAAAAAAGAGTCGGAAGCATGGAAGGGTTTGCTTGCCATGCTAAAGGTCTGGATGAAAGTAGGGCTCCAGTGCAATTTTTTTTTTTTATCATAGTATAGCATTGTGAGCTTTGTATGATCAAGAGCACACGCATTATTAAATACATTCAAATTAACATTTTCAGGGCTGGGGAGAACTAGAGAGGCTGAGACAAGAGGATCACTATTAGTCCAAACTGCACAGTAAGACCCTGTATCAAAAAAATTATTTTTCTAATAAAGTCTACACTTGATCAACATCTGATCTCAGAATATTTTAATTGCCATTTAAAACTCTTTTATCTCAGTGATTGCACTTTGGTATTTTAGTTCTTGTTTGTACTAAAAATAAAATAAAATTACTACCAATCTTATTTTAAACATTATTATAATTATTCATTATAGTCAACATGTGTTTATTATATCACATTCTTCTGCAAAGGACTTACATGAACGGTAGTGGTTTTTATAAATAGATTTTAATTTTATTTTAAAGTGTAAAAATAGCAGAAACAAAGATAGAAAAAACAGTAACAAGTAAGAGTACATACAGCACAGAACTTCAAAACAAGAAAAATTTAACAATGGTTGCATTACATATTTTCATCATCAAATCAGTTTAGATCAACAGACATAGGTATGTAAGACTGATCAAACAATTAAACACTAATATTTTCAATAAACATTGATTTTTTTTCTCTTCCAAATGAATTTTGTATTTAAGTCACTCTTCTAAAAAAAAATTATATGGGTTGAGGATGCAGAAAATACAAGATCCTGAGATTGATTCCTGGTACCCGCCAAAACTTTTTATTAATTAATTAATTAATTAATTAATTATTTTGAGTCCTTACACTAGGGAGACTATATGATATTTGCATATGTAGGTCTGGTTTATTTCACTTATGAGTATACATTCAAGATACATCCATTTATATATGAAGTCTTCTAGTTTATCATTCCTTATAGCTGAGTAATATTCCATTTTATGAAAATACCATATCTTTTTCAACCATTCTTCAGATAATGGGCATTTTGGTTGTTACCAGGATTTGGCTATCATAAATTGGGCTGCTATAAACATAGGTGCACAGATATCACTGTGATATGATGTTTTCAGTTCTTCTGGAAAAATTCCTAGTAGGGGGATAGCCAGATTGAATGGTATTTCCAGTTAGCAGTAGTTTTTCGTTGTTGTTTGTTTGTTTTTTGTGGCCAGCTCAGCCCACCCTGGGAGCAGGGCTGGTGCTGCATGCGCTTGCCTAAGCAGGCACTTTATACTGCTGAGCTATCTTGCCCACCCCATGAACAGTAGTTTTAACAAGAACATAGATAACATCTTTTAAAGTTCCTACAATTTTCATGTCTTTACTTCTTTTTTTTTTTTTCTTTTTTTGTGGGACCGGGGTTCAAACTCACGACCTTGCACTTGCCTAGCAGGCACTTGTGCCTCGGAGCCATCTCCCCAGCTCCCAAATTACTTCATATTGTGTCTTAACGAGACAGTATGATGAGGCTCATGAGGTGCAGAATTCCCCAGGGGAGTTGCTTCCTTCACTCTTTCATGATAGTTGCTAATACTGCCAGATGTCCACTTTACTTCTCCATTAATAGATTCTCAAAACTGAGTAAATAATGTTGCTGATTTGTGATTTTCTGGGTTCTTGCTTTCTAAATTTCACATATGATGCATCTACATGCAGGGAAATTCTATCGAATCGCACTCAGGGGCCAGCAGACTTTGGGACTGAGCTATTGCTCTTGGCCCTTACATTATTATGTCTACAACTATTTTAGTTCTTCCTGTGGGATAAGACACTGACATCTTGCTCTTAAGCAGGGAAATGATGTTGAAACAGCTCATACTGGTCAAATACTTTGCAACAAGTGTTTTCTTCTAGATCATAAAATGAAACCCCAACAAAATCCGTTAACCATATTGGGCAGGCAAGCCCAATGCCCACTCACAAACACTGGTGTCAAGAGTGAAAGGAAAAATCTGGACCACCAAACCCACACAATACCAGAGCAGACACACTGACACGAGTAAAGCAGGTTTATTAGTAGTGCATGCGGGGGCTGCCTCAAGGGCCAAGGCAGCCCTGGATAAAGGGGGGCAGGAGACTATAGGATCTTTCAGGGAGGGTGATTGTGGGCTGGAGCAGCCAGGTAACAACCAGATCATAAGTTTTGGGGTGAGGTGGAACAGCTAAATTTAGGTGGGCATCATCCTTTTTAATTGTATTTACATCAGAGGGGAGTGAGTTGAGACCAACATAAGTTAAGAGGAAGTGAGCCGAGACCGGAGTACAGTGTGGGGCAGGGTTGGGACTGGGGTTGGGTAGGTTACCTAGGAAACTGAGGGAAGGAATGTTTGGGGCAAGATGCCCTGGGAGGCTAAGAGGAAGTGTTTGAGGCGAGGTGCCTAGGACACTTTGAATCCTGACCTATCAAAGAGATATTAGGAAACCTGCTCCATTTATCAATGCTAAAACCTGGCCCTTCTGACTCTAAATCTAGCTCTGTTTGCTGAATCACAGGCTTATTAAAAAATAATCTAGTTGGAAAAGGCATTGAAATTCCCTCTCCTTTTTAATTTTTTTTTATTTTTTCAGACAGAGTCTACAGGGTCCACAGGGTCCACAGGGTCTCCCCACATAGATTGGGGACTCAGTTATTCTCCTGTTTTCAGCCTCCCAAGTGCTGGGATTACAGGTGTGCACCACCACACCCAGTTTCGATCACAGTCTCATTGTGGCCCTGGGCACATCAAGATGGAACCCCAGCCTCTGTGCTCTGCCTAAGCAGGTGCTTTAGTCCACTGAGCTATCTGGCCAGCTCTGAGATTCTCTTTTCTAATGTAGATGGCAAATGATTAAACTATATTGTAGCTGCCAGTAATCATTCCTTATAGGAGTCTTAACTCTATAAAAGGCTTTTAAATCTGGTGTTGGTAGGACCATGCCAATTATCCAGGCTTACTGTGGCTCTCTTGGTGATGAACTGTGGCCCAAAGAATTGTGATAGTATAGTATAATTCACAGTGACTTGCTGAGGAAGCCAGATTTCCTCATGGCAAGCCCAGTATTTGATATTGTTTTGTCTTAAGAGCTACTCTGTCTTTGCTGTTGCATTTTCCCAGTCTGTATATAAGTTCATAATAGGGCCTGAGAAAGCTGGGCTTTCAGGCTAACACAAGATGCCTTAGCGAACCTCATCCACATAATGGTGCTTTGAGGAAAGAGCACAGGTCTGGCTTCAGCTTCTAAACTTGTTCCCACTAACTATAGGGCCCTGGCTGCACTAGGAACCTCTTTGAGCCTTTGTACGTGGAAGGATGGTATGACTGGATGAATTTTATTTTGTGCTCCATGTGTTCAACACTGCCTCCTTCCCCTTTCAGCAGGTTGGTGGGAGAACAATGGAGAACAAACAGTATAGCTCAAGGCCTTTTAAGCTCAAAAGCCCTGTTCCAGATCAAGACAAAAAAGTTTTCACAAAATAGAAGGTTAGACAGATCCCCTCCTTACCACTTTCTACCTGGGTCCTCATTCTGCCATCTTGTTGCTATGGACAGACATTGAGACCCAAGGTGAGAGAGAGCAGAGGCAAGAGAATCAGATGTTCTAGAGCTTCACTGAAACTTCCCATTGATTAACTACAGGTGAGGTCATTTATAGAACACACATAAAATCTGTGGACTAAATAATATAAAGAATAAGCCCAAAAGTCTGCTGAATCCTGAGTGGAATTGGCTAATTTTTTTCTGTGTGTAGAAATATCTTACATGAAATTTTGAAAGCACAAACACTTTAGGTCACAAATGAGCAACATTTAAATAGAAGGATATCTAAGGACGCTGAAGTCCCCTGGGTGGAGCCCAGCTTGGTGCTCCTGACAGCCAGTCCCAACTGCAAGAATGGGAGTCTTCAGAACTGAAGTATGGCTCTAGAAGGGAAGAAAGAAAAGCGTCTATATCACGAAAATATAAAAAAGAGACCAAAAATAGTGAGGTGGAGGGAGAGGAAGATCAGTTCATAGAATATCACCAGATACTGTTGATCTCAAGCTGGCATATAAAAGAAAGATTCTGTTTGCACACAGGGAGAGGTTCTTTTCCTGGATTCAAGGCACAACTTGCATCCCTTCACAAGCCATCCCTCAAAGGGCTCTGTTTTGCAGATAAGACATATCCTTGTAATTAACCTTATTGCTCTGTGGTTTAAACAATGATTATTAAATCCGGAAGCACAAAGATATAAGAGTTCCAGAGCCTTCCTGGGACCACTTGAGACACTGGTGAAGGAGGGAAGGAGGGGTCCACAGAGCCTTGCTTCCAGCCAGGTAATCCTTCTGCAGGTGGGAGCAGGGAGCTTTCTGTGAACATCTGCTTTCCTCGGCCAGCTTATATGTGGGCCAGGAATTACAAGTTAAAGTTCTAATAATGTTATGATTTTTTTTTGCTGCTGTGTTGCCTGATTTGAATTGTTTATTCTCTTTCTTCTCTTATTCTAAAGGGTATTGGTCCTGGGTGAAGTCATCGATCTGCATTCTAGTAGTTGTGAAACTCTAGAAAGATTCTAGAAAATAATCGAGAAAGATTATCTAATGTCAAGGAGAATCAACTGTGAAATAAGTTAATGAGGCCTGTAATGCAGCCTAGTTATGGGGACTAACCACAATGAGATAGGCATTTGCTGAAAATTTAAAACAAATTTTGATTAATGAAGAAGATACTAAACCTCCATTCTTCAGATAGCATGATGGATAACTTATACCTATTTACATTTTAAAAGGTTTTAACAAGCCGGGCATGGTGGCACATGCCTGTAATCCCAGCACTGGGAGGCTGAGGCAGGAGGATCGACGCGAGTTCAAGACCAGCCTGGGCTACAAAAGTGAGCTCAAGGCCAGCCTGAACTGCACAGCGAGACCCTATCTCAAAAAGACAAAAAAAAAAAAAAAAAAAAAAAAAAAAAAAAAAAAAAAAGTTTTTAATAAATTAAAAATGCTCCACTAATTTTTGGAGGAAAGTTCAGCGAAGGAGTTTGGCATTCATTCAATAGAAAAAGCAATGCAGCCCGCGGGGAGAGGCATGAGAATTCTGTGCCTTTGCTCTTGGATGTCTCTTTTGTGAATACTGAAAAGTCTTCTGATAGACTGATGGGGGCGATTTTCCAGGGAAATATTTCAAATATTAAACTGCGTCATTTCCCTTAAGAAATGATGGGAGTTGAGTATACTCCTGATTTTTTAGTCAGAAGATACAAGAAGTCAATGCATTGATCATTGAAATCATTATCTGACCAGAAACACTAGAACCCAATTCAATGCTTATGTTAAAATAAATCTCAGATAGATAAAACAGAGGGAAATTTTAGGTGAATATTTTTACCTTATGCAACAGTAGTCTTTCTAAAGGAAATTTCAAAAATTATGAGAGACTATCCCTGTAATAATATAATTTTTGAAAGTTTTGGAAGGTTAAAAAAATGAATGACAGCAAGATGCAAACTGAGAAATACTACTGATGACATGTGCAAAGATAAATCACGAGGGGCCTGGCAGGATGGCTCAGTGGTCTAAAGCGCCTGCTTAGGAAAGCTTAGGCGGCTGCAGGGACCTTGGTTTGATCCCCGGCACCACATGCTGTGCCAGCCTTGCCCTCAGGGCAGGCTGAGCTGGCCATAAAAATAAATAAATAAACAAACAAAAGTTCTGAAACAAGAAAAATAAATAAATAAATAAATAAATAATTCAAAAAAAGATAAATCATGAGAGGTCTCAGAAACCAGTAAGAAGAAACAAGGAAATGCAAAAATGTGCCACATTGCAAAGTGAAAATTCGTAAGACAAAGACAGTAGTACCTTTAAGATAACTAACAAAACACTAAGGTTCATCTTTAAAGATCTCAGAAGAGAGAGAGAGAGAGAGAGAGAGAGAGAGGTGAGGTGTGTGTGGGAGGCCTGGAGACATCAATAGTCCCAAGAATTCTCAGTGTGTGATGAAGCCATTCCCAAGGTATTTATTTAGTGAAGGGCTTCAAAACGACAACATGCCCTTTCTGTGACCTTGCCACCAATGTAAGTGAATTTATAGAAAAAACAGGATCAAATTTGCATGAAGAAATGTGAAGGAAGGTAACTCCATTACAATCTGTTTCTGAGAAGCAAAACTGCTTTACCGAACAAGACGTGAGCAATAATTTATGTAAAATTGTTCATAAAAACATACACAGAAAAATGGCTGTGGGCTATTTACCCCATTGGCAGTAGAAGGTGGGACTTCCTTCCTATTTTTAGTTTTGAGTTGGACTTTTAATAATCCATGCTTTTATACTGAGGAAAAGATAACAGCTTTTTTTTTTTTTTTTTTAAGGGAATGAAGGTACTTTTGCTGGATACCTTATTGGACAGAGGGAAAATGGAGCAGAGATAGCTACAGTGTTAAATCAGAGTCAGGCGCTTCAGAAGGACGGAGGGCCTAGGGTTCTTTGCTCTCAGATGTTGCAAAAAGAAAAAACGTGTTATCAACCTAGTGTAAAGCAATGACCTCAAATGTGGCAGTAGCTGTGACAATGAGAAACAATGAGAAAATGACTTCATTTCCATCTACATCAGAGTCTCTAATGTGGAGAATGTGAGCCTTGGGCCATATATTCACCCTGAACAACATTTTTAAAAAGTTCAATGTTACAACCCCATCATTTGACTTTCTTAACTTTAGAAAGCCCAACATAGCCTCATCCAGGAGGAGACCAGCCTGAGCGACTTTTACCAACTCTCTGGTAGTTTAAAAATTGATGCCTTGGGCCGGGGTTGGGGGGTAGCTCAGTGGATAGGTGCCTGCCTGGCAAGTGCAAGGTTCTGAGTTCAATCTCCAGTACTAAAAAATAAATAAATAAATAGATAAATAGATAAATAAATAAATAAATAAATAAATAAATAAATAAATAAAAGGAAGCCTCTATTCAGTCTAGTAAACTGCTGGGCAGGCCGTTGAAAGCATTCTGATGCTGGTCCAGAAGGCCTTGTGGGTGAGAATAAAATTTCAAAAATTAAATTTTGTTAATATTTGCACCTAAGATGATGCCCTCTTCACTGTAAGATCTTAATATAGCAGGAAAAATGTTCTTTTCCTTCCTATGTAATTTGCATATTAAATTCCCAGGTTCTTCTCACTAACATAGCTACGTTCTGGTTGCAGATCTAGGAGAACCCAAGAATTTCAAAGACGAAATTAACCAGAACTAGCTCCTCGCAGCGGAAGTATCTGCAACTCCTCCTCAGGGGAGGGCGAAGATGGCGTGCAAAGGCATCCGCTTGCTCCTTTTGCTGAGCTGGGTGGCCGGCTCCGAAGCCCTGGGCGGTGAGTGGGTTGCTACATGGAGACGGAGGTCACGGTCCCTGATCACAAGGTCCATGTGGCTCCGCTGTCCACTCACTCAAAATCCCAAACAAAACAACATAAAACCAAGGAAAGCACCACATCCACAACAAAGATCCACTATGCACTGCGGGACAAAGGTAGCAAAGATGGAGTACAAAGCTGCAGGCTGTGGGGGAGGAACTCCAAGGCTGCAGAGTTTGACAAAAGCACAGAACTGAGGGCCATACTTACAAAGTCAGTTACATATCAATGGTAAAATTAATTTTGCAAGTTTACTGTAAATGATAAAGGCATAGTTTAAGCCACCTAACACCTAACCCACTGTCAATCAACGATAGCTGTAACCAGAACATCCATATATTTAGGGGCTGTTTTCCTACTAGAGCATATCAAGAATTTCAGTTTTTTAAGGGACCTACCGACAACTTAATGGGAGAAATGGTTCTGACAGAGTCATCAACCAAGAATCAAGGATAAAACACCATCTTAGGGCCAGCCTGAAAGCTGAGCAGACTAAAGTGCTTGCTTAGGTGGAGCACAGTGGCAGGGGTTCGATCCCCACACTGTGCAGTCCAGTCTATGTAGCGAGACCCTGTAGACCCTGTACTAAACACATGAGAAAAGAAAAAGCTAGATGGCCAGTGGAATTCCTGTTTCTCTGGGGCTGAGATGACCTCAGAGGTTTGATTAGCTACTATTTACTATACTTGGTTCTATGTTAATCATTATACATGTATGATCCCAGCTAATCCTCCCAATTAATGGTATACAAAGCTGTATATTGCTAGTCCTACTGAACAAACAAGAAAACTTTAACTAAAGGAAGTTAATAATGTCCCCAAGCTCATACATCAGCTGAATTGTGGAGTAGGATTTCTTTCTTTTGGCTGGCTCAGCCTGCCTTCAGAGTGGGTCTAGCAAGGCAGGTATGTGGAGCTGGGGATTGAACCATGGTCTCTGCACCTGGTGAGTTTGCCCAAGCAGGCGCTTAAACATCTGAGCTAACCCGCAAGCCCCCTGAGTTGTGGAGTAGGGCAGCTATTAGAGTCATAGAGGCCAAATACAAAGGACTGAAGCCTCTTGACATTGCATGCATAGTGCCAGGGACCTCTCCCACTGCGGGAGGTGGTGATGGGGCTCTAGGCCTTGGGGAAAGCCTCAGCTGGCCCTCCATTACCCATGCAGCTTCCCACCTGATGACTTCAGCTGCCCACTCATCCTGTTCATAGATTTCACTACCTGTACAGTGGGGCTACCCAACATTACCACTAGGGAGAGTCTGGGAATGAAAGAAATTTGAGTAAATCTAGTTGGTCCATCTGGGTTTAAAAAGAAATAGCTCAGTGGATTAAAGCACCTGCAAGCAGGTACAGGGGCTAGGAGTTCAATCCCTGGGCCTGCCCTGCCAGCCCTGCCCCTGCACCCAGGACGTGATGAGCTGGCAATTTGAGACTGGGCATAGCGGCGCTCTCCTGTAATCCCAGCTCTTGGGAGGCTGTACAGAGGTGGGTCACTATAAGTCCAACCTAGTAGTGAGACCCTGAACACCCTGTAGACCCTTCCCTAAAATACAAACATTAAAAACAAAAAAGAAAAAGAAATAGCTCAAGCACAATGAATTGAAATAACTCAGTAGTCCTACTTGGAGGCAGACTGTCTTGGGTTAAATCTTGTCTCCTTGGCTTCTTTGCTGCAGGGCACGGCATGTCCTTTTGCATTTGTTTCCTCTTCCAGAACAAGGAAAACATGAGTGCCTACTCTGTAAGGGTTATTATGGAAATGGCTGACATGTGCAGGATCTTCCTGGAACAGTACTGGGCACACAGTCAATGTGTGGAGTAAGGGAAGGTGCCCCAGGGCCTCAGCAGAGCAGCTGCGAGATCCTTTTCAAGAAGCTTAAGTGTCCACCAGGGGGTGCATAGTTCTACCACAAGACTGGGACCAAGGAGAGCAGAAAGATGGAGAAAGAAGGAACAGAGACAGTGACACAAATAGTCATAAGAATGACAGCCTAAGACACAAGGACAAATGAAAAAGACACAGAGTGGGAAGACAGCAACAGAAGGTTGGGAATGCTTTGGTAACAACATGACTTTTTAAGCCACAGAAGAAGTGGATCTAAAAGACAGCTTTCTTATTCTGTGTAACATTCGTCGGCCTGTTTTCTCATTTTCTTATGTTATTATGATAAAAAAATATAGCATGAATAAATCACCATAGTAAATGATAGTAAGTAAACACCCTCTGTATGGAAGCTGGTACACTGGCAGCAGTAAGAGTAGCAATGGCATGAAGGCTTTCTTTTTTACTTAACATAAGATCATGTTCATTTTTCAAGAAGTACCAGGTAAGGCATTTACGTAAGTGCGTATCTTTGCCGCTTGACTTGAGTTGATATTAGGCCACCCTCAAAGCCTTTGCTGCAGCTTTTTGCTGCTTTAGTGATTATCCACCATCCATAGGTACAGTGGCAGATGCAAAGGATTTAAAATGCAGTAGGAGCATTTTCTAAGGTCAGCTGGAACAGCTGCATAGAAAGCTGGGAAAAGCTAGGGTAGTAAGATCAGACCGAGAAAGCTCTGGGCTACACTGAGCAGGAGGCGTATCAGAACGCAGTGAGGAGTTGTGAATGATTTAGAGGCAGGGGATGAAATAAAACAGAAGAGGAAGGCAAGTGACAACAGTGATTCCTGACAGGGGAGAGCAGACCGTTCTTATGATGGCTCCAGCCTGTGGACATCTACTGTGAAAAGAAAAACACTTGCACCGATCTAGAGTGTCAGAGTGCAGCTGCATTGCAAAAGACATTGGACTGCTGGTGTGGCATCCCCTCCATCGTCTGGCCTCCTCGTATGGGCAGTCTCCCTCCCTCCCTCCCTCCCTCCCTCCCTC
>PVJA010008423.1:0-45136 GCA_004027025.1 Myocastor coypus
CCTAGAGAACCCTATCCTAGGTATAGAACTGAGGGATAATGGTCAAGTGAGCTGAGAAATTTTGTCAAATAGTTGCACACAAAGCTCCTGCTACCCTTATAAATATAATGAGAAGGGAATGTTCCTTTCTTTGATGTATATATTATATTTATATTATATACAATTTTTTTCATTTAATGGTGTGTATCGCATAGGAAAGGACACCACTTTTTAGTCGAGTGATAAAATTGTATACTGGTCAAGATCTAACTAAGAAACAGAGGCTATCTTCCAGGGGTTGAGAAGCAATTTTGTTGTTTTTCCTGTTTTACTTAGAATGATATGAAAATTCTATATAGTGGTTCACAGGGTGAGGTCTGGTCTTTCAACATCAAGCATCCTTTATGGCCTGTTGGTTTTGGAAAAGTACTAGGGCACTTTGTTTTGCTTCTGTTCTTCTTATTTTAAATATTTGCAAATGCTTGTCCTTTTTCAAAAGTATCATTGGATGGAAGAATTTTATTATTTTTAGACTTTTAACTGTGGCAAAATACAATTTAACATCCTAAACATTTTGTGTATATACCTCAGTGATTTTAAGTACTTACATTACTATAACAAGTCTGTAGAACATTTTTATTATGTAAGCTTAATATGTAACATCATTGAACATTTTTTCATTTATGCCTGTTTCAGTCTCTAGTATCTACTATTCTATTTTTTTCCTATGAAATCAACTATACTACCTACTTAGTATAAATGGCTGTACTTTCCTTTTTATGACTGGCTCATTTTTCTGAGTATAGTGTCTGAACAGTTCATGTATGTGTTAGCATGTGTTTGAAGTTACTTTATTGTCTGCCTATTTCATCATATGCATGTAATCCTTTTTCTTTGGTGATATGGATTTCTTCCCAATTTTGGCTCTAATGAATAATGGCACTGTGGCAAATTGTCACCAGCTGGTTGTGGTGGTCAGCTTGTTACATTCAGTGGAGCTCAACTAGCACAGTACTGGGTGCAGGAGGGCCCCCTGAGGCTTGTGGCCGGGGGCAGAAGCAGAGAGGCAGAAGAGAAGTTTTCAGGCGCTCATCGAAGCTGTGGAGAAGCTGTGGGAAGCCCTTGGAGAAGCTATTGGGAGCTGTAGAAGGAGCTTGTCATGGTGGCTGTCCTGATGAAGTTGTTTGCTTTTGTTGTCAAAGGTACTCGGGATCTAGTTATCACTGCGAATGCACATGGTTCACTTTGGGTGAGCTCCGGTCCTCACCTGGAGCATGATTGTCTGGATCGAGAGGTAAGATGGCGTACTGCTCAGTTTCCTACAGAAACTGCTTGCCTTGGTTTTCCTCTGGGAGCTCAGCTTTCTTCATCATCAGAGAGCAGGTCCTCCCTACAGCTGAGGATGGTTGTGGTGGCTTTCTGGAGAGCTCGAGTTCTCACTTTGTGCCTTGCTTCCTGGTTCCACTACAGATCTCTCAGCATGCTAGCGCACATCCTTCCCCTCGCCAACACAAGCTTTCTAGCATCAGCCACTGACCTTTGGGACTTCCTCAGTGCAGATCCTGGGAACAGATCTGCATGAGACTTTGTCCTGGGACTGTGGCCTCCACGGAGACTTGCACAAGGCATTGTTATGGGCTGTAGTTCTTCAGCTGGACCCATGCAGGATGCTATCCTGGGATCCATGCTCTCAACTGGTCTTTGGTCTATAGTATATGGATAGATTTCTTGTACATTTTGTATATGGTTCTTCAGGTGAATACAGTTGTGAAATTGATAGTATAGCATTTCTAATTTTAATTTTCTGAAAAAATTCCATTTGTATTTTCTGTAATGGACACACTAATTTGGATTCTTTCACTTAGCATGTAATATTCCAGTTTTCCAATATTCACAGTGGATAGCACAAGTGTTTTGAAGGAGCAATTCTTCCTCTTTATTTTAATTTAAATGCGAGAAACTTGAAGGAGTCTTCGTGATTTGACCCAAGGGTGTTTCCCACCTTGCTCAGTTGCTGGTCTTCTCGTTGCCCTGATAGTTGCATTTACAGCGCTTACATTTCCTTCCAAGTATTGTAACTGCTACTTTCTTAACATTTGTATTTTGCCCTCTTCCTAAATCTGATTAACCCAAAGGAAGCATGAAAGGGGATGCTCTGCTTTCTTTCTCCTCTTTGACACATGATAGTGCTTCAAATATTTATTAATAAATTACACTTTTATATCATTTTTATAAACACACTTAGAGATCCTCAACGCTAAACATGACAGCTTGACTTTTCATATATGCATTGTGTCCTATGAATCTGTGGACTTCACTTCTACAGTGTATATCAACTGAGTAAGGAAAAATCAACATTAAGCAGATTTAGTGCTTAGGAAAAATAGAGAAAAACTTAGATTTATAAGCGCATTACAGTCAAACTATAACAATTAGAAATATGTTACTCATATTTGCACAGCTTCATCACATATATTCCTTTATTAATAAGTCTTTATGATTTCTATCAAAATATTGACATATAAACTACCTGTGATATAGAAATGATGATTTTATGCTTTAAGGATTTAATGTTTCATGTGTAAACAAAGGAATTTTTCTCTCTCAATGAACTGATCTACATAGTCATTGTCTAACAGCATTAAATAGCAAGTATAATATAAATTAACTCAGTTATATTTAAGCTAATTTTTAGTAACAAACCTTAAAATTTTAATAAAATTATAGCATGCTTCCTTTCCTGTTAACATATATATTTCATAATAATTATAGGAGTATACAATTTTTGTGGGGTTATGCATTTTTATATTATAATATTTTGAGTAGTAGCATATAGCAATTAAGTGTATATAAAACATATGAACAAGACATTTATTTATTTATGCTTGCATACATGGCTTTTTTTTTTTTTTTTAAACATTAGCACTTCTCTTTCCTGTTCACTTTATTTATTTTTTTTTCTTGTTTCAGAACTTTTGTTTGTTTGTTTATTCATCTATTTTTATGCCCGTCTCAGCCTGCCCTAAGGGCAGGGCTGGCGCAGCATGTGCTGCAGGGGATCGAACCATGGTCCCTGCAGCCGCCCAAGCTTTCCTAAGCAGGTGTTTAGACCACTGAGCCATCCTGCCAGACCCCAAATATGGCTTTGAAGTTGTCCAAAATATAAACATTGTTGCTTTTCAGGAGAAAGACTTTCATTTTCAATATGAAATAAAATGATGCAGAGTCATAGCTAAGTCCTTGCATGTTCATATTTCTGCCCCATGTTACCCCTGCATCCATCTTATTTTTTCATGCATGCATTTTCTGTACAAGACTTCATCATAAAAATGTGGAGAATGTAAGTGAGAAAGGGGAATGACCCCTTGAGATTGCAAAGGAGGGTGGATATCCACAACAAAGCATTTGAAATACAGAGCTCTTTGGAGGCTTTACCACTTGCAGCCTGAGGTAATTACATGCAAATCTAACTGCCACTGAGAGTTTTCACCTGAGAATTAACATGTATATAGCATAACATATTTGGTATAGGACAGAAATAGTCTCTACTTCCTCCCTCTCTGCTCCTTTTACATTACAGCTTTACCATTTTTATTAACGCCGAGTTTATATTTCATTTTACTCAGGAAATAAGTGTTCATGAACAAAACTCTGAAATAGTCATGTAAGAAAAGCTCAACTCTTGAAGGTGTTGAATCATTCAGAATGTTGGTGTATGAAATTGCACATATTTAGATATTTTATAAGGTTTTTAATGTTTTTAAATGCTTTTAAAATATGAAAAACATAGAAACACTCTACAAATGATATTAGGAAACAAACATATTAATCAGAATGGCTACATTTCATCTGATAGCAATATCACATTTATAAGATCAGTTGCTGTAGGTAAAATTGGACTGTTTTTATGGATGAAAATGTGTTCCAGCTCTGTATTTAATAGAACTGTAATCTATGCTGGATTTGAGAATAAATGAAACTATATCTATATCTATATATCTATATATATATATCTATATATCTAATATAATTTTGCAAGGAATTTTTGAAGTTTTTTATTAATATGAAGTTGATAGAATAATAAAAACAATAGCATTGCTGATGTTATTTGTCAGAGATAGGTAAATACCTGTGCATATCTTACATTGGAGGTCCAAGCACACATTACCTAATGACAATACTAAGTATGTAGTATACACATCCTATTAGAGCCTAAGGTAATACAACAAATCCAAGATGGCCAATGATTATGTTATACTTATGCAATAAATCTTGAATTAATCAAATGAAGTGAAGCAGACAATATATATCCTTCTGAATTCACCAGAATGCTAAAATCAATGCTAGTTTCCACAGGCCAAAAATTAAACAGGATTGCATTATTTTATCACAAGTGATAATTGATATGGGACAGGTTGAGAAATTCTTAGCAGGAAGTTATAAATGAAACTTTAATTACAGAGCCCTCACAGAATTTAAAAACAAGTATATTAACACACACACACACACACACACACACACACACACACACATATATATATATATATGCATATATATATATATGCATATATATATGTTTTCATATTTGTACTGTTTAAGTGGACACTGATTTTATATATATATATATATATATATATATATATATATATATATATATATATATTAATGGCCAGGGTCCATTAAAACAATGCAAATATGAAAATTCCACTTAATTATAATCTTATTTATTTATTTAACTATAATCTTTGTGAAAATAAAATTTCCATCTATTTTTGCTTTTTCCCTATTCCACTGCAAATTGCCAGAGTGTTATCAGTACATAAGAGGTATTAGAATAATATTTATTAAATGAATGGTTCAATAATTTACCTTCTTTCATAATACATATATTAAAAACAGATGGACACTGCTTAAATATTTAGTAATTTATTTAAGATATATTTTCCCAGTATTTTCAGATGATAAGTATTTTGCCGAGTGCTTAATTCTATACATTAGAAATAAAAGTTACACTACTTAAATGTTAAGATGTTAAAGAATGTAATAATGCAAAAGAGCATAAAATTGGCTTTCTAGGACCACCCAAATAGCTCAGTGGATTAAAGTGTCTGTTTTGGCACACCAGAGACCTTGGTTAGACTTCCAGGGTGCCATACCAGTCCCACCCCGGGGCACACTGAGAAGACTACCAAGACTAGGCATAATGGCACCTGCTTGTAAGTCCAGCACTTGGAGGGCTGAAAACAGTAGGGTCACTAGAGTCTGATTTTGTAGTGAAACACTGTATACCCTATGCTAAACACATAGAAAGACTTTATAAAGAAAGTAATATTATTTACTCATTAACATACGAACATATTTAAGATCATGAAATATTGAAGTAAAATGAAGGGCAGCGAGATAGCTCAGAACTTGCCTGGCAAGTTCAAGGCCCTGAGTTCTATCCCTAGTAGTGCAAAAAGAAAAAATCAATAAATTTTAAAAAGTGAAATGAAGAAAATTAATTTTAACAATGATCTTTTAAAAATTTATTTATTTTTGTAATTATAAATACTGCTGTATTAAAATTCTTCGAGAAACTTTATAAATTCATTTTGATGAGTAAAAAAACAGAATAGCAATAAAACGGTTTTAAAACAGGTTAGTAGGACACTTACAAGAGTTAACGCACTGTATATTATAGTCTTTATAGTAGCTATTCAGAGGACAAGATGCAGACATTATATCTTTTCTAAACAATATATTAGTACAAAGCTTTCATCTCATTGAACTAAGAGAAAGCAGCTGTATATCTACCCTAACTATACAATTTATGTATGTATGTATGTATGCATGTATGTATGTATGTATTAAGTACAGGATCTACAGGGTCTCACTACATAGATGAGACTATGGTGATCCTCCTGTTTTCAGCACCCCAAGCACTGGCATTACAGGCACGCACCACCATGTCCAGACTCGGTGGCCAGCTCAGCATGCCTGGGATGGGTCTGGCATGCCATGCTGTACCTGGAACAGAGCCTCCATCCCTGAGCTTTCTTAAGCGGGCACTGAGACTGCTGAGCTATCCTGCTGGCCCCGATGTTTATTTTTTTAAGCAAAGAGAACTGAAAAAAGGTAAAAACAGAAAACCTCAGGGTTTACAGAAAGGAAGATTCTATAACTAATCACACACATATCTGGTAGTCTGAGCAAACATTTTGATAATGACAACATGTAATAAAGCAACCATCGTTAATTTCCTATTATTTTGAAATTCTGTACAATTTTTGCTTTATCATTCTTTATTTTTGTCTTTATTCTTATTCGTTTTTGTTTTACTCCTTTATAAAATAAATACGTTTTATATTTTCAAGTACCATTTTGGTGAGAATTAGAATATTATTTGAAAATCTGTCCCATTTTCTCTGTTGTTTAATTTCTAAGAAAGACAATTATTACTTTTTGGATTTAATGATTTGTTTTCATTTTCTTCACATTTTCAGCAAGTTATCTGAGTAGTCATAACCTGTTTTTTATGTTTTGCTTTTATTTTTGTTTTTACTTTATAAGGACTAAATATTTCCCAAGACATTGCTGTTGTTCTTGTAAATTAAACTACACCGGGCTTTCACTAAATGAAATACTTGAGGCTAAGTATCATGGGGCAATCTTTTTATTTATTTATTTTATTATTTTACTTTATTTATTTATTTGTTTGTTTGTTTATTTATTTATTTTGTCTTTTTGAGACAGGGTCTCGCTATGCAGTTTTGGCTGGCCTTGAGCTCACTTTTGTAGCTCAGGCTGGTCTCGAACTCGCACCAATCCTCCTGCCTCAGCCTCCTGAGTGCTGGGATTACAGGCGTGCGCCACCACGCCCGGCTAGGGCAATCTTTTTAAACCAGCGGTTCTCAGCCTGTGGGTTGCAATCGCAGCGGGCGTCGAACTTCCAAAACACAGAGGTCGCCTAAAGCTATCGGAAAATACATATATCTTCATGAAAATTATAAGTTAAAACTCCTGATATATAGTATTTTATCAATATATTTTATGCCTCTCTGATAATAGTAATTGACTTTGATTTTGTTTAACACCTTAGCTCATTTAATCAGTTTTTATATATCCTCATTAACAACAAAAGTGGCAAAATTTGAGTGTGTGATTAGTTATAGAAAAATATTTTTTAACATAATGAGTATCCTCAATCTTAAAGGGATTTTAAGGTTTTTCTATATCCTAAAGTATAGTAATGCTTTCAGTCCCTTTCTTCTCTTGTGACCCACAATTTGTAGCCAAGAAGTTATCCATTTTAGTTACATTTGAAATGTTTAAAAGGAGAAATAAGTTGACCCAATGGTGGTGAAAAATTTAAAATTAGTTAGACATTCTCAAACAAGACTTTGCAAGATGCCAATCCATGCTAGCATGAGTTGTATCTGATGAAAATCCATCAAGTTGAACTTTAAATCTCCCCTGCAGATGATGTTAGATTATAAGGTCTCAAGGAAGTACTCAGGGGGAAACAATCATAGGAGTGGATCATCAGGCCAATAGGATGAGGTGGACTCTGTCCATGTACACAGCTCCAGATCTTTTGTCTTTCTCACCATGTATATGGAACAAGGGAAGGCCATGCACTGGCAAAGGCTTTCCACCTTAACACCTACCGAGTTGTCTTTTGTTAGGGCGGCCAGAGGACAGAGAATCTTCCTCCAACAATGTCTGAGCACCACTACCACACTGACAAAGCTTTCGTATATTTTTAAGGTGTCACACTTAAAAAGAGAAACTAAATAAAAATTCAACAGGATGTGAGAACCTCTGTATGGAAAGATTGACTCTGAAAAAAAAAAACCCCATAAAAATGATTTCATTCTTTCTTATTTTAAAAGAGAGTATAAATTAGAATCAAAACAAAAAATTATAAGTGCTACAGAATTTCACTTAACAAAGTGATATGAATTTCAAGGTATTTGTTATAATACAGTGTAGTCTTTAGACCAGTTAAGCATATTACTGGTTACATGCATATAAAATTGGAAGAGGAAAGAATAAAAGAAAGAAATGTATAAGAAATTAAGAAGGCAAATAAGACAAACAATTGAAAGAAAGAGGTGAAGCAAAGCATTAACTGCTTTCATAGA
Source organism: Myocastor coypus (assembly GCA_004027025.1). Taxonomy (NCBI): domain Eukaryota; kingdom Metazoa; phylum Chordata; class Mammalia; order Rodentia; family Myocastoridae; genus Myocastor; species Myocastor coypus. The sequence continues at coordinate 8,106 of PVJA010008423.1, forward strand.
CCAGCAGAAAGGCACAGTACAGTTGTCTAAGCCATTCTGCTTGTATACATAGATAAACTTCTTTCACCAACTCCCTCTTCTATCCTTCTCCTCAACTCAGTAACTCTTTCCTTTTGACTCATTTCATTCCCTTGTCACAATATCTATTTTATCCTTAAGTTTCCATTTTCTCTTTTAGGTTCTCACACTAGGGAGACAATATGATGTTTGCACATGCGAGTCTGATTTATTTTACTTAGGAGTATGTTTTCAAGTTGCATTTGTTCACTGACAAAAGACTCAAATCTATCCTCTGCAATAGCTGAATAATGAAAACATCATGTAAAAATATTGCATCTTCCTTATACATTCTTCAGTTCACGGACATCTGGGTTCCTTCCAGGATTTAACTATAACAAATTCTGCTGCTATTTACAACAGTGCACTTAAATTACCATGGTATGAAGTTTTCATTTCTTCTGGAAAAATACATAGGAGAGCAATAGCTGGCCTGAACAAGATCTCCAATCCTAGCTTTTGGAGGAATTTCCACCCTGATTTCCATAGTGGTTGTGTTGAGTCTGCACTTCCCCCAACAGTGTAGAAGGATTCCTTTTTCTGCACAGCCTCTTCCACATTTTTACTGGCTGAGTTTTGGTGCTAGCCATTGTTTCTGTAGTGAGATGGAATCCAAGTGTTTTTTATTTTGAATTTGCATTTGTAGAATGACCAATGATGTTGAACATTTTTCATATATTTACTTGTCATGCATAATTCTCCCGCTGAGAAGTTTATACTCATCTCAGACATGAATTTTAGTATTGTGTCCTTAAATTTGAGGATCCTGATTTTTAAAAAATTCTGTGTTTTACAGAGAAGGTCTTTTCCTTAGGGACACTCAACTACATGTTTTGACGAGTTTGTTTCACTTTTACTGTTGGAGATTTGCTGTTAAGTACAGAAACTTTTCAAAAAGATGAGATCCTAGCTGTTGATTCTCTGAAGCATTTCCAAAACAGTGGGGTTTATGTTCATGAACTCTCTACCTAAACCTATGTCTTCAACATGTCTGTGTAGATTTTTTCTACATGATTTAGTGTTTTGTTTTAATATTTAAACCCTTGATACATTTTGACTCTAGTTTTGTGCATGGTGCTAAGTTCAGTTCTAGTTTTAGACTTTGCCATTTTTTTTTCCAGCAACATTTATGAAAGAGGTTTTCTTCCACTGAACCCATTTGGTCCCTTTATCAAAGATATTGTGGCCGAACGTGTTTGTACTTTTTTCTAGGTCCACGAATTTATTCCACTGATCCTTAAGCCTAACTTTATGCTAGTAGCATGCTGATATTATCATGGTAGCTTTATTGTATAACTTCAGGTCAGGGATTGTGATACCTCCTGTATTTCTTTAGTTTTCCAGGATTGCTTTTGCATGTCCGAGGTCTCTGCTGGTTCCAAATTAAATGAATTTAAATAAGGTTTTCCCTTTCACTGTGGAGTACAGTAATGGTATTTTGATCAGGATTTCACTGAATCTGCATAACAGTTTTGGGCTTATGTCCATTTTACAATGTTGATTCTTTCTATCCAGAACCACGGAATATTTTTCTATTTTCTCAAATCCTCCTCAATGTCTTTTCTCCAAGTACCAGAATTTTCACTGTATAAGTACTTTATGTTTTTGTAAGATTGATTCTTAATTATTTAATTTGTTTGGGTATTATTTTGAAACTGTGTTTACCCTAATTTCTAAGTGTGATCATTCTTTGTATATAAAGTGCCACTGATGTGGGGTATTAATTGCTATGTTGCTGAATTTGGTGATTAAATTTGTAAGACATGGTGAAGTTTTTGGTGTTTAATATGTAGAGTATCATGTAATCTGCAAGTAATGATTTTATTACTCTCTCATTTCTAACTTCTCTAGCTAATGTTTCTAGAATTAAATGAATAGGAGTGGAGACAGTGACCATCCTTGTCTTGTTGCTGAATGCCTTCAAATTTTCCCCATTTTGATTGATGTTGGCTGGTGGTTTCTCATAGATGGTTTTTATCAGGTGGATGTATAGACCATCTATTCCCTTCCTTTCTTTCTTTTTTTTTTTTTTTTTTTTTTTTTTTGTGGGACCAGGGTTCGAACTCACGACCTTGCACTTGCCCAGCAGGCACTTGTGCCTCGGAGCTATCTCCCCAGCCCCTATTCCCTTTCTTTATGTCTGTCTGTCTTGGATTAGGATGTTAGGTTTTGTCTATTTTATTTATTCTTTCAAAGAACAAAGTGTTTTTTAAAATTTATTCTTCATATTGATTTCTTTGTCTCTAGTGCATTAACTTGTGCTCTAACCTTTATATTTTCCTATGTTATTTGGGCTTTACTTACTCTTCTTTTTCTAGGAGCTTGAAGTGCAGCATAAGATCATTTATTTGGGCTTCTTCTATTTTCCCAAGGTGCAAATTTACCAATATAAATTTTCATCTGAAGACAGCTTTCATGGTTTCCCATAAGTTCCACTAGGTTATATCTGTATTTTTGTTTGATTGTAAATATTTTTCATTTTTTCTGTAATTTTATTCTATGCCCCACTATTTTTATAGCTGGTTATTCTTTCATTTTCATGTCATTATTATGTTTCTGTATATTTTCTCATAAATTTCCAGTTTTGTTGCACTGTGGTCAGACAGTATGCACAGGACACTTTCCATTCCTTTGCACTTACTTAAGAATGCTCTGTGTGGTAGAATATAGTCTAGTTTGGAAAATGTCTATGGTGAAGCTGAGAAGTATGTGTATTCTGTTGTTTCTGGGTGAAATAGTCTAAAAGATCTACCAAGTCATATTCCTCGCAAGTTTGGTTTACGTCTGTTATTTATTTGCCGATTTTTTTCTTAGTTAATTTAACTCGTTGCGATAGTTGTGTGTTAAATTCCACCATTACTATTCTATTAGTGCTCATTTGATTTTTCATGTCTGTTAAAATTTATCTTATGTAGGAGTTGCTTCTATATTGGTGCACATATAGTTATTATTGTTGTCTCTTCCTCTTGCAATTTTTCCTTAACAAATATGTAGTGGCCTTTTTCTTTGAAGGATTTTTAGTTTGAGGTTTGTATTGTCTGCCACCAGGATCACTACTCCTGCTTTTCTCTGATTTTCTGTGACATGGAGGATTGATTTCCATCCTTTGAATTTTAGTTTGTGAATTTCCTTTTGAGCTAAATGTGTTTCTTCCATGCAAGATATTGTTGGATATTGTTTCACAGTTGGATATTGTTTCACTCTGCTAGTCTGCCTCTTTTAATTGGTAAATGGAGGTCATTTATATTGATGATTATAACTAATATAGCCATGAATTTGTTTATCTTTGTTGTGCTATTTTTCTACTGTAGGTTCAATACTTTTTCCATCTTTTTAATTACTTGTTCTGTCTGGTCATTCCTTCCTGTTGTTCTTGACACTCTGATCACAACTGTCTCTTTCTAGAATATCTGTCAGTATTATTTTCAGGGTTGGTTTGGTGGTCAAATTTCTTCAGTTGAAGTAGCTTTGCAAGGTACATGAATCTGGTTTGGAAATTAGTTTCTTTCAGGACTTGAAATACTTCACTCCAAGCTCTTCTTGAATTGATGGCTCATGTTCAGAAATATGTCTTGATTCTGTTGTACTTTCCATTGTAGGTGATCTGTTTTTCTCTCTGTTGGCTTTTAATATAGTATTCTTTTGCTTAATTTTTGAAATCTTAATTATTGTGTTCTGGATATAGATTTATTGTGGTTGTTGCTGTGGGAGTTCTATATGTCTTGTTTATCTGTATGTCAGGTTCTTATGTCTGAGAAATTTTCTGCTAGTACTTTGGGAAACTATCTTTTTATGTCATCTGTGCTGTCTCCGGTTACTTCCTTGACACCTATGATCCTTATATAATTTTTCTTTGCATTGTCTTGTGTTGCTGAATTGTTATTCTCTAGTACTTTGCTAGTTTTAAGAGATCTTTTCTTTGATGTTCATTAGCTGCAACACTGTCTTCAAGGTCTGAACATCTATCTCCAGTTTCATTCTTGCAGTTCTGCCAGCTTTCAGTGAAATTCTTAATATACTGGATATCTATTTGAATCTGTTCCATGCATTCTAATTCTTTCCTGTATTGTTCCGCCAGTGTTTCCATCATTTTTATATTCTCTATTTTTTCTGTCTATGTCTTCTTTAGCTGTGTGGAACATTTCTTTCATGATTTTTGTCCTTTCAGTTTGGACCTGAGAGATTACTTCTGACCTTATTTCTTCTGTAGCCAGATAGTCTTGTTTCTTTATGTCAGTTGCTATCATTTCTGAAATTTAAAGTGTGTAATTTTCAAGTTCTCCTACATCTTTTACTCTAGATTTGTTCTGGGTGGGTTAGGAGATTGAAATTACCCTTTGCTCCTGCATTTTGTCATTCTCGAAGCTCCCTGTAATCATCCAGATAGAATTCTGCAGGTTTTTAGAGTCTGACAAAGCTCTTAAATGGCTCTAGGAAAGTTCTGCTTGAGCTGGACGCAATGATTGTAGTTTTCCTGCATCTCAAAGCCCACTCTGAGGTTTCCTAAATTCTTCAAAGTTTGGATTAGCACCAGTAGAAGTCCCACGCCTATGTGCTGTGAGCTAAGGAAGCTGATACAGATTTTCATTGAAGAAACTAACATAAATTTCACAGTATTTGTTGCAACACATTACAAACAGTTATTCATATTACCAGATATATGCAGGAAAAAATCGAAAAAGAAAGGAAAAAAAACGCGTGAGAAATTCATCAGGCAGACAAGAAGATTAGTTCACAACAGGAGGTGAAGCAAACAAAAGGAAAGAGTTATTGAGTTAAGGAGGACAGGACAGAGAGTAGGGTAAGAGATTTACCCATGTATGTAAGCAGCATGGTTTAACAGTGGTGCCATGCATTTCTGGTGCTGTGTGAAAATGATTTTGAAGAAAGAGAAAATGGGGGCCTGAAGAAATATTAAAATCAAGTAATATCTGCGAGCTTCAGAGTGATTTTTTAAAAATAAAACACAAGCCATCACATAAATACAAAATATTTATTGCATAAGGTAAACAGCCTCAGAAATAAAAATGTAATGGAGATGCATGATAAATGTTGTATTTTGACATGAACTTAATTCTATCAAGCTGTATTGTGAGAATAACACTTTTCAGTTTAAATTCAAGTTTAGAGTAACTTATGGATCAGTCAGTGTAAGGTAAAGCTTAGGCAATGAGTCATATGAAGCTAATAAATTTAAACCAATTAAAATGTAAATTTTAATTAGAAAATATATTCACAAATTTATTTTTTTATTTTTTTATTTTTTTAAAGTAGAAAGTGTTGTGACTATTTTATTTATTTTTTTTTTCTTGTTTCAGAACCTTTATTTGTTTATTCACTCATTTTTATGGCCGGCTCAGCCCACCCCGAGGGCAGGGCTGGCGCAGCATGTGGTGCCGGGGATCGAACCGAGGTCCCTGAAGCCGCCCAAGCTTCCCCAAGCAGGCGCTTTAGACCACTGAGCCATCCCGCTGGGCCCCCACAAATTTAAATATAATCAAATAAAATTGTAAAACATTATAGATTTAAAAATTATCTTGTACAAGGATAGGTTATTTTTTGAAACAATTTTTCTTGAACCATCTCTTTGTCATACACAATTTACAGTTTTCTTTGCCTGGGAGTAGGTCTCAGATATTTAAAAAAATAGTTCATATATATACATGCACAAAGCAAACGCTTGATCTCTTATTTACTTCATTTAAGATCTTCATGAAGATCAAGATTACCTATTCTCCAATCCAAGGTCAAAGTGGATGTAAGCATTCTCTTTACAAGTATCAATTCATTCTATCGACTTCCCAAAAATAATTATAATGCAAAACTTGTCTCTTACCTGTAGGCTAAAAATTTTCAAAACAGTCTCACACCAGATATTTTTCTTTCATTTTCATTATAAGTAGTCATACTTTGATCTCCACTGGAACTCCACTTTCACTTTATACTTGAATTATTATTGTGACATAATGAATTTCAGTAAATACTTCTCCAATTAATCTGAAATTCAGCTATACATTAAAACTCTACATACTTAAACATAGCCTTTTTAAGTTTCCTTTGATGTGTTTTTCTACCTCTACATTCAGCCTTTCTAACAATTAATATTCAAAAACTTCTATATTTTTGTAACCTACCACTTAAATTTTCTTCAATATTTAAGCCTACATTGGTCTTCTTACTCAACAAAATTGGCAGCAGTTCGAAACTATTTGTCTTGTAGCTATCGGCATATAGTTAAGTATATATTTTTATGTTAATATTTTTGTATTTATGCCTAATCTTAAACTGAAGCATATCCTCACCAAGGCAGAATTGTGCATTCAGCTTGTTTATACATCCAGCGACATTCAAAATTTTATATTAGTATGTAACTAATGAAATGTGTGATGGAAGAACAAAAGATTGAAAGAAGGAATGAAGATCAGGAGGGATTGAGGCAGGGAGAGAGAGAAGGAAAAAGGGAGGGAGGGAGGTATGGAGGGACAGTGCCAGGGAAGCAGCCAGAAAAGACCTAAGACTTAGGCAGAGGAATCAGTCAATATGATCACTTACGGAAATGTTTTTGAAAGCTCTCGAAGTTTGAATTTTGAGACATAATAAAGTTGCCTCAAACACACAAATGAGAGTATTTTTCTTTAAAAAAGAAAACAACCAATAATATTGAAAAGTACTGGTGCTTGCTGACATTAATATATCACCAATATATTTTCCCAATAAATTATCTTTTGTACTTGTAGGGAATAACATACAAAAATGGTATCAAAGGAAATAACTCATCTCAGGCCCTGCAACACTATTTGATCCTCCTACAGCTTTAAATATACCAGAATGTGCTGTCAAGTACTTTTTAGTTCTCCTAAGTCTTGTAAATTAATTGATGATTTTGGTGTCTTCAAACGGCCACCAGCATGGTTAGTCAGGTACAATTTGAAAACCATGCCCTCAGTTGGACAGAAATTATTGTTTATGTCATTGTTTTTCAAATGGTAAGTTTTACTTTGTCATTTTAAAAATGATTTAGATGAAAACAGCTCCATATTAAAGACTTTCTTTGATGTAGGCAGATGTTATTTTATCTTGCTATGTTAAATAGCTCTATTTGAATTTTGCTACGTTCCTTTTAATTCTTGATGTTCAGAAAAATGTCCTTCACAATATCATTTTTTTTTCTTATGTAGTACATCTGTCACCAAATATTTCTTACAGTATGGGCAGATTTCCAAATTAATTTTGGATAATTTTCTTCTGAGAGAAAGCAACATATTCTATATTTATAATATATTCTAACAAAATGTAAACATATCTAATCATACAGATGTATGGCCTTTGCTATTACATTTGGAAAAAACAAGTAGATATACTTATAACTAGTTTTTCTGTAGTTTGCAATGATTATTGGTTCATTTATATGAGATTTTTCAACTGAATTCTTCATTTCCTCGCTCATTGTGTTTGTATGGCATTAGGTGCAGCATTTTTGGTGCTCAGGATACCAAGGATGAGGAATGGAATTCTTCCCCATCAGCATAATGAAGGAAATAGACAGCAGAGTCTTCATTGAGACTACTTGTAAGTAACTCTGTACTACTCGTCATACAAAGAAAGAAACAATAAAATTACTTACTCAAAGTTCAGGGAAACCTATATAATGCTGTCGATTTAATTTATAAATGGAACAAAGGAATGAAAATTCCCAAAGTGGACTATTAGGGAGAACATTACAGGATGGAATCACATAAGAAGGGAAGAAATAGGAAGCTGTTGATAAAGGAAGTGCTGTGACTGAGGAATTGTGAAGGGGACGAATGACAAAGAATTGTATGCAGAATATTACTGAGTCAAGTTTTTAAGCATCTCATTTATCAAAATGATGGTTTCACATTTTTCTCTGATGGTGGATGTGAGATAATGTGTGTGTTTTCAGAGAAGTAATGAGGATGGAAAGTAAGTGAGACATGATAGATATGAAAGTCCTGGAAAGAGGCGACAGCTTTTCCATGATGTGAGACCATGGCATAGACTCAGGCCTTAATGTCTTTTCCTGTTTTTCTTATGTACATATTTACAGTATGATCTCCCCTGTTATTAAATTATGTATAATAAGTATGAAAATTAGACTTCTCCATCAAATTATTCAGTCTGCATTTCCTCATGTTTATAAATGCCATCTTACTCAACATGTCGAAAACTGCAACTGGCATCATTTCTCTATATCCTATCTACAGTACCTCAAGGATAGAGGTTTCCATCTAAGTTATGCTGAATTCATCTTTTGTTGCAAAAAGAAGAATAATTGGTGATATCCTGTCTCTTACATCTTATACCTCTTGACATCATATTAAAGGCACAACCAGAATTAGATGGAATTTCACATGCAATTCCTGCCATGATCTTCTGATCAGCAAGGACCAACTTTGATGACTTGACAAGCCTAAATGGTCTTTAGACTCCATTGATATAATAGCAAAATGATTCATTGAAAATGTTAACTACAGGGGCCTGGCAGGATGGCTCAGTGGTCTAAAGTGCCTGCTTAGGAAAGCTTAGGCGGCTGCAGGGACCACGGTTCGAACCCCGGCACCACATGCTACACCAGCCCTGCCCTCAAAAGTTCTGAAACAAGAAAAAAAAAAAGAAAAAAAAATAAATAGAAAATGTTAACTACAAATACTGAAAATCAGCCGAAGAGTTTCGCTTTGTTGTTAGTCTTAGGTCCTATATAATGTGCAAATTGTGAAGGAGCTATTCTTGCTTATTTTATACCACTATAATGTTCTGCATTTTTCTTAAGTACTTTGGGAGTGTGTGCATCTCAAGCATATTTCACACCTCTTCTTAGTACTTGGAATATTCTTGCACTGGATGTCTCTACACCTTTCAAGTATTTTCTTCTCTGTCAAATCACCTCCCTGAGCTCTGCCTGGTCTCTGCTAGTTGGCATTTTTCCACAGCAAACTGTCTTTCCATGACATATATTTATCAAATGTCACATTCACTATTCATTTCTCAATCTGCTAGAATATAAACTGCAGGGGACCAAGGAGTTTTTCTGTGTATTGCACTAACGTGACACCTAGAAAGGTGCCTGGTTTATCGTAGGTACTCATGTGATATTCTTCGAGTAAAGGAACAAGTGGCCTGCTTTAACATGATTACAGCTTCAGGCAAGAGAAATAGTGGGATCTGAGAGTTGCTTGTCCTTCCAATAGTCTTAAATTCTGGGAAAATTTTGGACTTGAAATTTATGGTATTGTCTCTGTATTCTCAACTTCTCTATTATTGACATTGTGATTCTAGATGGTGATAGGAAAATACTGGATGTATAACTATAGGTAAAGACCTAGTTGAGAATAATATTCCAACAATCAAAGAAGTAGCCCCACAAAATTGACATAAGCACTTCTTGGATGTCTAAAAGTGAGTCCAGCACACACGTGCATGCCAAATCCCAAAAGCTAAATCTGAAATGCTCTAAAAACATCTCAGATTGTGGGGTGCTGAGATAACACGCCATTTGGCAGATTCCAAGCTTCGTCCAGTGTGCAGTGGACAGTCAGATCACTGGATCCAGTATGCAGCTTGTTCAGTATCTCTGAAGAAGAGATGTTCAGCCCCCTCAGGTGACATACACAAAATTTTTTATTTTATAAGCACAATTTTTCAGAATTATATGCATGGAAAGACTAATGACATAAGGTTCACTTTGCATTTATACTTGTTGTTCCATCCTCAAGATATCTCTCCATACAAAGATTGCAAAATCAAAATATTGATAATGTGAAATACTTCTGGTCCCAAGAATGCCTAACAAAATAGTTCTTAAATACTAATTAATTTCTAATGATTTTTTTAGTGAATTTAGGGCAGTGTTTACAGGGCCTTCAGGGTTTCACTGCGTAGATCTCGAACTCGTAGTGATCTTCCTGTTTTCAGCCTCCGAAGAGCTGGGATTATAGGCATGAACTATCACACCAATTCTCAATTGGCCTCTCAATGTGCCTATGGGGTGGAGCCAGCACATCAAGCTGGGGATTGAACCTTGGGCACTGCGCAATTTGTAATCAGGCACTTCAGTCTGCTGAGCTATCTGAATAGTAATTAATTTAATGTGAGAGTGAGATTATCATTCCCAATCCAGAAATTACTATTTTTAATGGTATGTATGAAAAAATATTTTGTAATAAATTTGCTAACACATTACTCAGGCAGTTTTAAGCTATGTATAATATATGCTATAATACATAATTGATATATATGGTGAATATATTTTAAACAACAGATATATAATTTCACATTGAAATCATTCGATCTTAGTACTTTTTATTTCCATTATTTTACCTTGTTTATGGAAGACTGTCAAGTTTTTACATGCTTTAATGTCAAAAACACAGTAATTTAAGTAAAAATTCATTGATAACGAGCTGTGCAGTTGGAATACAACAAAATTAATACAATGTATTTGTAAAATAGAGAGAAAAGTTCAGTTTCATGTGTTCCTCTGTGTAATTATGGGTACGCCAAATGGTCTTTAGCTTCATGCAGCAGTTTTCAGTGTGTAATACTTGTGTAAAAATAATTGTCACTGGTTTCACTTAATATGATTTACCTAACTTGCAGACAAGGCGAGTGATAAGAGCTCAGTTTTGAAAGTCTAGTCAGCCCTGAATAAATGCAGTCTCTTTTTAAAATGAGATTATCTGAGCTCCTTGCTTTATACACTTTTTTCCTCCTTGTGTAATTCAATAGAAAGACAAACATAAACAAAGACTAACTTAATAATTATGTAGCAGACAATCTAGAAGACAGATAAAATATTAAGGCAGTAAATAAGTATGAAATAATATAAGTATATCCTAATATATTTAAAAACTAATTCATCTACATGTATTAAAAACAATATTAAAACTAACCAGAAAACTTTTAACAAAAACACAGACTTTGTATGTGTATTCAGACTTTGCATACTGAATAAATTATTTTCTTAATCAGTAGTTTCTCTGCTTTTCTATTTTTAAACTGTGCTAAATGTCTTCACTTCACAGTCTTGTGTTTTGGTTTTATAGTTATTATTCTCAAATAGTAATAATTACATAGCATAGATGAGCAAGAAGTATCAATTTGGTTATATTACTCATACGATATCTGAACAAGGCCAAATATTCATGTATTTACTGTTAGGAAGGTAATTTTATATTTAAATCTTCTTTAAAACCAGTGAGCATCTTCAACTTACCTCTCACTTAAATATTGTGGAAAAATGTAGACTTTGTATGAAGGGAAAGAAAACTGAGATGGTGAAAAGGAGAAAAGAAAGAAAGGAGAAAGATACATTTGTGTAAGAATGCAGGATGCCTTCGATCATTGCACTGAGTTGCTGATCTATTGAAAGGAGCAGTTAAAGTGAAATATTTTTCTTCTCCATTTTAATTCCTTGTAAATTTTAACCTATTTTACATGTTTATATCTGGTAATCTAAACAATTAATTTGAAGAACATTATACAATACAGAAACAACTGTTGAATTACTATTATTTTATTTAGTGAAATCTTTTGTCGTTTTTATTATTTTTTTACAATTTTATATTCCCAACAAAAGGGGAAAAAAAAGGGAAAAAACAATTTTGTATTCCCTTTAAAAAATAAAATTAAAAATGCATTATAAAATACAAAATATTTAATGTAACACAACTAAATGATTGACATTAAAATGAATTTAAACAAGTACTTCAAGTCCATAACATTTCCTCATAAAATATTGATTATAATTATAATTTATATTATTTTGAGAGTATTAAAGTAATCTCTAATTATATAAATTGAAGCATAAAAAAATTGAAGACTGTAAAGGTAAATGCTGCTGAAATATTAGGTTACTCAATTTAAAAAACTCTACAAACTTAAATATAAAGTAAATAAGGTATGAGGAAAGGTGCCTATCACATAAATTACATAAAGGAATACATGTAATATAGTGAAAGTGTAGCAGAGAAATAAAAATCCATAAGGGAGAAACAACTCAAAGGATAACTGTGTGAAGAAAAATAAATTAATTAATGAGGAAATAAAACTATTTAATATACTTTCTGGGGTGAGATGGTATCTGTGTTGTTTTGATTTGCATTTCACGAATGGCTAGCGATGTGGAGCATTTCTTCATGTATTCATAGGCTTGCTGCATTTCTTTCTCTGAGAAGTGTGTGTTCCTCTCAGATGCCCATTTCTTGATTGAGTCTTTGAATTTTGGAACCTTAATGGTTTTTAGTTCTTTGTAGATTCTAGATAGAAAACCTTTATCTGAATACTTATCAGTTAAAATCTTTTTGAAATTTGTGGGTCTTCTTTTCACTCTGTTGGTAATTTCCTTTGACATGCAGAAACTTCTTAGCTGGAGGAGGTCCCATTTGTTGATGCTTTCTTTTTTTTTTTCATTTAATATTTTTATTGTTCAAATTTAACAATGGTTATATTACATATTTTCATCATCAGATCAGTTTAGATTAATACATATATAGGTATATAAGATTGATAAAACAATTAAACATTAACCCTTTTAAATCAACATTACTTTCTTTTTTCTTTTCCCCTTTCTTTTTTTTGAAAGTTGACATATTGCATATTGTCCTCACAATCGTTCTACAGAGTACAGTGTGTGGGCAAGTGTTAAACGTGCAATTTGATTTCTGTCCATGAATTTTTTGCCTACTAGTGTGTCTAAGGAGAGTCACCCAGAGAAAAACATTCTCTCAGGTTTTCACAGAAAGCAAACTGGCCAAGCAGCAATGGCCATGACTTGTTCCGGAGGCTGACACTGACAACAGTTTTACAAAGCACTATACAGGGTTACAAAGTTAATCCTAAGGGGATTTGACCTTGGAAGATACAAAAGATGAATGTTTTGTTATATAGGTCTTGCTTTGACTTGCCCTTGATCACCCAGCAAAAAAGCTGAATTATAAGGCATGAAACGCAGAGCTAGATTGGTGAGATGAGCTGTAGGAGGCCTGGATCAATAGTCTCCAACATTGCAAATTTCACTGGTGGCCCGCTGCAATTGTGGAACATTGGACTGTGTATGCATCTGCTTCCTCTTAATTCAAAGAGAAGAATTTTTTTTTTTCTTTCCTTAGCAACATCAATAGGAAGGTGGGTCATACGCACACACTGTGCTCTGTATAACTATTGTGAGGACAGTGAACAGTGTGTCAACTGTTAAAAAAAATTAATGTTTATTGAAGGTGTTAATATTTAATTGTTTGATCAATCTTATTCACTGATATCTATTAATCTAAACTGATCTGATGATTAAAATATGTAATATAACCACTGTTAAATTTTTCTGGTTTTAAAATTCTGTACTATATGTAAAAAATAAATAAATAAATAAAAAAGACAAAAAAAACCTACTTAACATAAATATCAAACCTCAGATGCAGTGAAATAAAAAAATGCAACTGCATTGGGTTTTATGATATTATAAAATATAGTTTCTTTGTTTTTATTTTATTTTATTTTTGTATTTTTAGGGAAGGGTCTGCAGGTTATTCAGAGTCTCACTACTAGGTCTAACTCACAGTGATCTGCCTGTTTACAGCCTCCCAAGAACTGGGATTACAGGTACATGTCACCATGCCCCATCTCAATTACAGTCTCAGCAGGGCCCAGCAGGGGGGCTGGTACAGCAGGCCCCAGAATTGAATCTTTGGTTTTGCACCTGCTTGCAGGTGCTTTAATCCATTTAGCTGTTTTTTTAGGCCCTGGTTTTGTTTTTTGAGCAGTAATTTTCATAGTATTTTTGGAGTAGCTATTCATTATGTTTTTGCGAATGAATTTAAAGATATATTAAGTTATATAAGAATGTACACATTGATAGTTTTTGACAAAATACCTCATAAATTTATACAAAGGAACAGAAAGCCTTAAAGGATCATTGCACTCATCTAAAAAAAGTTGTCGAATATTGAATACTCTTAGAAATTAAAAAATGTATCAAACTTTGCATGGGTAATTATTAGAAAGAAATTAAAACAGACAATTGTATAATTGATAAATAGTGTGCAATAGAAAATATCGGAGCAGAATATTGCTTTTAAGAAAAAGAATATTTCTTTAAAAAAGTAAGTAAATAAATCCTTCATAGGATTGAGCCAGGAAAAAAGAAAAATCGAAAGAGCATGGCTTTTCACTGCCATAATAAAGAAATCTTCTCAGTACTACAAAATGTACACATAAAAATGTCTAACAAGAGTCCTTTAAGAGTAACTTTGTGGCAAAATTTAAAAATTTGACATATGTTTAGAGGTCCATGCATTGCTCAGTCTGGCTATTTTACCTTTGTCAATAGGCGCTCTGGTAAACTCACATACAGTAATATGCCCAATTGATATCCCGAGAAACAGGAAACAAGAAACAGAGCCCAGGGAGGGCTGTGATCTGTTGTAGGTCCCAGAAAGCTGGGATTTATGCCTGCAGATAGCAGCTCCCTTTGCTGGCACCCTGTTTATTGACCTTTTGCTTGGGATGTTAAGGGCTGTCACCTCCCCTGCTCCTTGGTTATCTGTCAGCATCTGTGTGATCCTAGTGTTAGGCAAATGGTAAAAGACATAGTGATCTGTAACCTGTAAAGAAGTTTCACACATTCCATAGCCTGCTTCTAGCCCTCAATAAAAGTGAGCTGTTTCTGCAGTTCTGGCTCACTTTGAGAGAGACAAGTCTCAGTGAGTCCTCTGAAGCTTATTCATTGGGTGTTCTTCTCGTTCCTTTCGGCACCGACACACAACTTACAAAACTCACAATGGATTCTTTGCTGCTTACGTTGTCTATCTACTGCCATCATTTTTCCTTCACACTTGTTCTTTTAAAGAGCTGACAAGCTTCTCATCAGGTCAATATCTGCTGCGTCCCGCTGGTCATTGTCTTCTACAGATTAAAGCTGTTAGCTCTCCTATCTGACCTGGACGACACTTCGCTCTCACCGGCAGCTTTGGTCAGCTTGTCTCCTCGTTCTACTGCCCTTTGTCCCCTGCAGCCTTACTTTCTCCTTCCCATCCTAGGATCTATAAAACCCTTAGTGTTCCCTGAGTGTGCCTTGAAATCTCTTAGTTAAGAGACTGAATATGTCTATCTTAGCATCTATTGTGTTTGAGTACACTGTATCCCTGGCTAAAATCACTATTCACCAATTGCAAGGCAGGTCTGAGGGCCTGATCCTCACCTACTTTCACACTTCTTGTTCTGAACAATAATTATAGGAGGTGCTGCCAGTGAATACCAGGAAAGACGGAGAAACTGGATGAAATAGTGCATTTTCCATTCTCATCGTCTCCATTCTGGTTCCCTCCACAGAAAACAAGGACTTACAGCAGCTCTCTAGCCTAGTGACTTCATTACCCTGTGACTTAGAAGCCCAGATGGACTCCTGCTTCAAAGGACCAATTCACTTTTGCACCTTGGATCTCTCTTTGTCCCCTTGCTATCCACCTGTAAGTAGCAAATCTGCTTCGTGTACCTTACTGAATGATGGAGTCGGACAAGTTGGCCTCCTGTTCTCAGTGAACCTTCTTGCCAGTGGTACACTGGTGTATCCAGTAGAGGAATATGGTGGTAAAAGCTCAAAGCCATTCTAAAGATAGCATTTACCTAGAACTAAATATCATTTCCCTCAAAACCAAAAAATTAAAGCTACTCAGAAATCATACAATATTCCCCCATGATTTTATTCTACTCTCATTCTTAAGCACCAATTCAAAACTTTTCCTCTAAGAAATGTCACATGCTCCTTTTCTCTGCCTGCTGATGATCTTGTTTTCAGGCTAAGCAGAGGGAACACAGCTTTTTGTACTTACTGTCCACTGTGCTGGCATATCACTCTTTTCAACATTTTTCTATGGATAAACTATACTAGGTTCTGGTCAAGACAAATCCTCTGTTTGTGTTAGATCTTAACATTTCTTAGGTACTTGGAAGAGCTCTCTGATCCCCAAATGGTGATGACATTTTCTGCAGCACTCATTATTGTCTCCACAAGATCTTTCTCTGCAACAAATACAGCCCCCCCCCATGCCAGCCTCAAACAGAAAATCCCCAAGAAAGCAATAATACAGATAAAGCTGAAGTCTAACCAAACATGTTTCCTTTTTAAACCCCCTTATATTTCTTTCCTTTTTTCTGTATTTAGGACAGGGTCTACAGAGTCTATTCTATGTTGTCAAAAAGATTTCTGACTCATTAAAAAAAAGGAATGGAAGCAAAAATGCTCTTAAACTGGCTTACAAAAAACTACATAATCTGCCTTTTCCTCTGCCAACAATTGCCTGTAAATGTCACCTCCCACCCTGTCCATTGATCATCCTGCATGCTTGTCATTCCTCACACTTACCTGGAAAGTTACCTTTCTAGGAATGCCTAGATACCCTAAATACCTCAATTGACTGCTACTACACCTCTTCAAGGGTATCTTGCTGGAGGCTGGGGCCATTTATAACCTATCTTGTGTTTGATAACAGCTGGTTCCATCTAGGTTTCCTTGCCTGCTTCTGTACTGTATTATTAGTACAGGAAGCTCCCCCCATGTGTAAATGGTGATAAGATAGTAGTTCGTTTTATCTACTGCCTTCTCAATTTCCTTGACTATGGAAAGATGGAAAGGATATACTCTGTATCCTTGTGCCAAATACTTTGTTAACTGCATCAAATACTTATTAAGTGAGCCGCTGAATCACCCCGGGATTGGAGTGAAACTTAGCCTGCTCAGGCAGATGTTCACTGGGGTGAATTGGTGGGGATTTGCACGGCTGCTGAACTAAATGGTTTCTCATTTTCAAAGAATAAGAAGAATAGGACCTGCTACATTTAAACAGCCAACAGGGTCTTCCAGCTTGCACTGATTAAAATACTTAAAGAGTGAGGTTGCATTAACGACTTTTACATTTAAACATATGTAAGTGATACTGATTACAACAATCAGAATTAAATATATTTCTAGCATTAATTTATAATTTCTATAAACAAAACCTTTACATATATTTTGTCTTTAGCATTTTAGGGCCTAGTAGATAACACTTAATAAAATGTGCAGTTAATTA
Organism: Myocastor coypus; assembly: GCA_004027025.1. Taxonomy (NCBI): domain Eukaryota; kingdom Metazoa; phylum Chordata; class Mammalia; order Rodentia; family Myocastoridae; genus Myocastor; species Myocastor coypus. Next base: position 25,244 of record PVJA010008423.1, read on the forward strand.
ATATATTTTGCAAAATTATAAAGAGAAACACCCTTTGCTAAGAAGTGATCTACTACGGTGGTTTGAGCAAAGAAATTTATTATTGAAATAAATTATACATGTGTTTTGGTAAGTTGGCCCACTAAGGTCAGTGGAAGAAACAAAGAGGGCCTTACACATAGCATAGGCCTTCACATGTTCAAATTTCTGGTGAATAAAAAGAAAAATCACCACAGGTCATAATTGTGAGTAACAGCAGAGAGGTGCAAAGTGGTAAAGAAAGAAAGGGAAAATTCAGAGAGAACACTGAGGAGGCCCTGAAATGGGGTCTGTGGTCCAAAATACATTGAGAAATGTGTAAGATGGGAAAGGAGAAACGCACAGGTTGGGAACCAGGATAAACTGTATGATGGGGTCTATAATTCACTGGGCAAAACCTCTTGCACTGAAAATACCATTTTGCATTTCATTAGTTTCTCTCTACACTGACAAACAACTGATGCTGTCTTAAAGAAAAACTTACTTTATAGTTCTTGAACTCTTACAAGCCTGAAATCTTGGGGCTAGTGCTTTATGAGGCTATAAGGAAAGGCCTGGTACCGCTGTCTCTTGCTTGGTTTGTATGTTATGCATTGTGAAATGAAGCCCAATCATATTAGGGTTATTGTCCTAGTTACTTTTCTCTCATTACTGAGAGACAAGACAGTAGACAGTAGATGCTTCAGTCCTTGGCTGGTTCCAAGGCAGGTGGCACCATAAAGAGGCATCTCTGGGGAGAAACACTTCATGAACCACATAGGCAGCAAAGTGACAAGAGGCAAGCACAGCTCTTTCGACTTCCTATATCCTATCCATGCTATTGAAGGTGGCAAGAACTCACACCCTTAATCCTAGTACCCTTGGACCTAGCATTGCTGTATGAGACAATTCTTGCATCTCGTGCTCTAGATCCAGTCACCTCTGAAACCCTCCCACCTATCAGCACACGTGACTTCGAGGGACAAAAGATATGACAGTTGTGCAGTGGAGAATTGAGATAATTTTCAGGAAGCAAAAAGAACTAGAGAGAAAGAGAGAGGAAGACATCTGCATAACTTCATTTACATAACTTCTATTTGAATCTATTGTTACACTTTTACTTTTATTTATGTATTGGTAGAAGTAACAATGCTTTCGTGTGCCTAACTTAGAAGTTAAATATTATCATATATCCACATATATAGGAAAATATAGTAAGTATATAGGTCCTCATGTTATCTGCAGTTTGAAGCCACGTATCCCTATAAGCAAAAGGGAACTGATGGGCATGTATACTGCATTCACTGACATGTACTATTTGGATATTCTTTCCAGTGTAACAAATTATATGTGGCTTTTCACTAGTGTCTGACATATATATATATATATATATATATATATATATATATATATATATATATAATCTGCCCTGGAGGTAGGAGGTAGGGCTGGTACAGCATGTGGTGCCAGGTATCAAACTGCGGTCCCTAAAGTCACCTAAGCCTGCCTAAGCAGGTACTTTAGACCACAGAGCCATCTCACTGGCTCTAGTGCCTGTGTTATTCCTGACAACAACTCATTTTCTTTGATAGGTCTGCAATTCTGCATCACAGGTTGGCCTATTCTGTAAAGGCAGAGTTTTGAATTTTTGGCAGTTCGATGACCTCTACAGAGTAAACTCCTTTATCCTTTTGATGTTGTACCTAATCATTTGAAAGTATGGTCATTAGGAGAGCCTGAGGGACATTTTACAAAATAAATTTTAATCAGGTTACAAAATAAGGCAGTTAACATTTGGGAATTTTGTTTCAATCTCACAGAAAGTTGTAAACTGCAGAAAAGTTAATCTTTAGTAATATTTGGGAAATATCCTCTCGTTTAATTTCTGAGCATTAACCTTGAGGACCTCATTTGTAACTTGACTCACACAACATGGGATCCTCCTGCCTCAGCCTTTTATGTAGCTACTGGAGTTTTAGGTGCGAGTTGCTCCACCTAGTCCAACATTTCTGTTATTCAATTTCAATGAAAATGCTTGAAATTTTCATTATTCAAAGCCAATTAAAATATGTAAGGAAAAATCCTTCAAAATAGAGGAATATATCTCGAACATTTTCTTACATACACTTGTACATACACCCACTCACATTTATGACTGTTAGCTCCTTACTTACGAAGGATGAAACCAACTCAATTTTTTTCTCCCTAGGGATTTTTCCATGGTCAGATCATTTCAAATAAATTTGCAATATAATTTGGGCAGGTAATATAAATGTATAAGTTCTGTTAATTGCATCTAACAAGTAGTATGATTGCTTAGCAGTTCTATAGAAAAATGGAAACAATAGCAATGTAGAAAAATCACCTCACGATAAAAGAATGTATTCTATGTCTGTAAAGTGAATTTTCTCCCATAAAATGAAAATATATAAATTTCAGACACCTATACAGAGTTAAGCTAGTTCTTATAAATTATTATTCATAAAGCTGTTAGAAATAATTACAGAACACTTAAAAAGGTATTTAGTAGGTTGGAAACAATAGCAATTACTGAATATTTTCAAGAATATTCTGTCCAGAAGTATGTGAAGAAAGTTACACACATGGATATAGAATGGGGAATCATGTGAATGCTCCATCAGATTGTAAACATGTATGCAACTTTCTTTTATATATAGCCATCACAGTTTATCATTACATACTATCAAAAACAAAATACTTACTGATTATAAAACAATGAATGATAGTTTGAAAGATAGATCTATTATATTATAGAAAAGTATTTCAATGTATGTTTCATGGATGTAAAAGCTGACTTTGTTCTATAATCATTAGTCAGAAAGCAGTCTCCATTTTGACTCATTTATGTAGCACCAATTTGAATTCAGTGGAATTAATGTTCCATGGGGACTCAACCTCTTTATATTAGCCAGAATGCTGACAGGTTTTTGCACCTAGAATTAGCTATATTCAATTACATGAACTTGTTATTAGAGGAGGCTAACTGTTAGCCAGTGTAGCAATTAAGTCTTCTAAACATAAGAGATATGAAGTCAGTTGATTCTGATACCATTAACACATAATGCAATGTTTTGTAATTAAGAATAGATGGACACAGGCACGTCAAATCCAAAAGTACCAATATGGAAATGAAGTTAGCAGATTAGTTTTGAAGAAGGTTTGCTTTGAATTATCACGTGAGCTCTGGCCTTTTAGTGTGTGCTAAATTATTCTTCATGTTCAAAGAGCATCAAGTTATATAAGTGATTTTTATTTATTTATTTATTTATTTATTTATTTATTTTTTGTGGGACGGGGGATTGAACTTAGGCCCTTAGGCTTGTCAGACAAGCACTTATCCTACTGAACTACTTCCCCAGCCCCACATAAGTGATTTTTAATATAATGTGCCTTTCATTTATACTGTTTTGCTTATATTAACACAATTTTTCAAACTTTGTTTCCATGACAAATACATCATAGTTGAAAGCTGATACTTCCTTAGTGTGCAAATTTATGAGGAAATTACAACTGACTTTGTACCTGCTGTTTCAGTAGAAAAGATTTAATTTATCCAAAATTATTTTAGTGATAAACCATTTAATCATTCTAAATGCCATTTGGATGACTCTCCATATATACCTATATCCAAATCCATATCTATAACATATATGTTTATCATATATATATTTAACATAAAAAGTATATATGTTAAAGTATACTTTGATATGCAATAGCATATGTATCTGATGGGTGCATGCATAGAAATATGTAGGTATTTAAATAAATAGACTTGGTAAAATATATGTGCTTTTATTTTATTTTTTATTTTTTATTTTTATTTTATTTTATTTTATTTTTTTAAAATATGGAACACTTCATGAATTTGCGTGTCATCCTTGAGCAGGGGCCATGCTAATGTTCTCTGTATCATTCCAATTTTAGTATATGTGCTGCCGAAGCAAGCAGTATATGTGCTTTTAGAAGATGTTATATTCACAATTTTTCTATCCACTCAGTTGGTTGTCATGAAAATCCAATTCTCAGATTTTAGAAAACATTTTTTATTAAATATCACAGAAGTTATCAATATTAAGTTTAACATTAAATTCCTTTGATTTAAAATATTTCTTGTATACTTGAAGAATTAATAGAAATATAATTATATTCATTAATAAAAAGATCTAATATATTGTGATTATTATGTAGAATATTGAGCCTTTTCCACAAAAATAAACAGCATCAATTTGTTTTATTTGTAAGATATATTCAACCTAAAAACATATCTGTGCATCTCTTATGGAAAATTAACAGATGTGGAAACAGTTTTATTGATAATTAATATCAATGAAGTAGTTATTTTTTAGAAATCCATAGTTAATGACATTAGTGTAGTATCGTGCAGTGTGCAGAGTATTTACATAGCTTATCTCGTTCAATTCCTGAGGCATTTTTATGCATGTCACAAATGGTGAAAATAAGTGATTTATTGATTTTGTAGGGCTTATGTGGACAAATTTAGATTTTAAAGCTTTATAGAAGCCGGGCATGGTGGCACATGCCTGTAATTCTAGCACTTGGGAGGCTGAGGCAGGAGGAACGGTGAGAGTTCGAGACCAGCTTGGGTTACAAAACTGAGCTCAAGGCCAGCCTGAACTGAACAGCAAGACCCTGTCTCAAAAAGACAAAAAAAAAAAAAAAAAAAGCTTTATAGAATTTGAAATTATAAGTGCATTTTGAAACTAAAGAATGTAAAGTCATTTTTATTTCACAACCATATTTTCTGCCTCTACCTATTTCCAACCTTTTCACAGATGATGTTTCAAAATAAACAGTACTATGAAACTAGTTATAATAATATATATTTATCTTAAAATCTTATTTAGGTATTTATTTATTTGCCACAGAGTCTCTAAATGCAGTTCAGACTTTTAGTGATCTTTCTGTTTCATCCAGCCCAGCACCGAGATTTCAGTTTCAAACTTGCTTGGCATGAGTGAGGTACCAGTGATCAATCTTGGGTCCTTGTGATTGCCAGGCAGGTACTTACGCAGTAGAACTATCTCCCCAGCCCAAAAGTAATATTTGAATTTCTGTAATGTTTATACCACAGCCATTGTCTAAAAATGTGGAGTAAGTCCCCGAAGAATGAATGCGCCCCCAGGGACGTGTACAAACCAAATTGAACAATTTAATATGTGTTTATCTGGGAGTAAAACATAAGGACTTGTGATTAAAACAAAATGAATTCACAATTATATTCTAATTCCTAAATTCATGTTTCATCATGTCTTCAATGTGTAGGATCTTGAAAGTTTAACAAACATAAGAATTGTGAAACAAATAAAATTTTGGAATCAGGTAAATTTCAGTGTAAATGGCAATTATTTGTGCATTAAAAACAAGGCCACTAATTACATACAAAATTAATAATAAGCACAATTATTAAACATGTGTGGATTCTAGATAATTTACAAATCTAGGACCATCTATCTCACTTTAAGGTTCACACTCTTCCTTATTCTACAAGGAATATTCCTACATGATCTTGTGCTTCCCTAAATCATACCAAAGAAATGATCCAACTGTAGCTTTATAATTGTAATTAATAAATATTAAAGTGATATATACTTTTATGTAAAGATAGTAGATAAGACACATTTTGAGTGCAAATCTGAATCCATTACTAAGTAATGACATTATTTTATATAAATTGTTGATTTCATGCTATATTTCAAATTTCATATCTTTAGAATAACACAGATTTCTTGTAATTTGGTCAAAATCACATACTTTTAAGGAAATAGAATGTTTATGAATACTGAAATAGAATGTTTATGAATACCATGGTATCAGGGCTGACCTGATAGCTCAGTGGAATAAAGTGTCTGCTTTTGGCAGATCGCAGTGGCCTGGTTCCGTCACGGGTGTGCAGTGCTGGCCCTGCCCCCCCTCCAAAAAATACATGCTGAGACTGCCACAGAGACCTGGCATGGTGGCTCACATCTGTAATATCAGTACTTTGGGAGGCTGAAAACAGGATAATCATCATGAGTCCTATATATGAAGTGAGACCCTGTAGACTCTATTTTCTGTTCTAAATGCATAAAAAACACAAATGGCATGTAGATTGTTCAAATAGGTCTTTTTTTAGAAATCCCACATGTCATTTGGCTATTTGTCAGATGTGCCTTTCCTACAAGACAGCATGCAACCCCCTTGTGCATGAGGAAGGGAACTCACCGTACACACCAAGGTCGGAAGAAGAGGTCTTCCAAGAAGAAGGAAGGATGATAGCTCAGACAGCCACAGGTGTGCTTGTAACTTCAGGACTAGTAAGCCTTACAGAGGGGAGCAAGTACATTGAAGTGAGATGAGATTTCAGTGGTAAACCAGGACATTTCCAGCCAGGCAAAGTTGACTGATTTTACTTTTCAATGTGATGAATGTGCAGGACCAGCTAGATGGATCATACGATCAAGTAGATGCTGTTTAAATAGCACGGGTATGTATCATAGATGATGGGAATGTAACAAGGCAATGGCAAGAGTTGGAGGTTATTACGTCAATGCTGAAGAGTATGCTTTGGGGGAGGGGATTTGTAGGAGAGATTTAGAGCATGCAACCATTGAGTCTTTTGAAATATGAAGTGTGGTTAAAACATGGGCAATATTCACAATTAAAGATATTAAAGTACAACAAATATTAACATTAATCCCCCCAAAAAATACTCTTTTTTGATTCAGACATATCTATCTCCTCACTTTGTCATTCTCTGAAGAGGCTCCAGAAATCCTCTTCCATGAGTGTCTTTAGATGTTGTGGAAAGTTGGGAAGCCAGGTGACAATGCTATTGAAGGAAAAGACAAGCTTCCAAAATACCAGACAAGTCCTTATGCACCTTGTTCACTGGACCTGTCACCATGCAACTTCTGGGTCTTCTTTCACGTACACATAACCATGAAAGGTACAAAGTTTGACTTGCTACAGGATATAACTGTAGCTACAACAGTATATCCAAAGACCTTAAAGAGGACTTTCACAATGGCTTCAAAAATTAGCCAGAATGGAAGGTAAATGTACTTTACAAGAGGGGGATTCATTGCAAAGAGTCTTTTATTGCAATACATTTCTAAAATTTAGGTATTCCCTGTATTTTTGATATCTCTTAAGGCCTTAAAAGTTTGAAGTGAAAGAATAATTACCAAGAGAATGCTAAAGTTCCCTTTTGCTTCGATACTTTTCAAAAGGGTTTCTTGAAGATTAGACTTTTATCTCTCCATTTTTAGAGAGTTTATCACTAAACTTTCACCTGCAAATAATTTTTCTTTCTTCCTGAAATGTAAACCTTAAACTTAGCATGTCTATCTCAGGACGGCCTTTAGCTTTCCTTTGAAATGCTCGTACAATTTAGAAGGTTATCACTGTCTCTTAATGTCTGTGGAGTTATGAGACCTTAACACTGAGATCCAATAATTAGAAACTACATGCAGTCCTAACATATGGATCAAGCCACTGCCAACTTCTAGTAAGTTTCTGGTGTGTTATACATCACTGTTTGAAAACTTCTTTTTTAGTTTAAAAGGAATTAATTTCATTTATTCTGCATGACTACAGTAGTTTTGAGTAAAGTATACCACTCTTATTTATTTGCTTCAGTCATTTTTTTCTCTTAAAGTAATCAAAGCCAAAATTTAAATTTCTGGGCCAGGGAAATAGCTCGGTGGAATAAGTGTTTGCCTGGTAAGCACAAGGTCCTGAATCTGATCCCTGGTACCATCAAAAAACAAAATTTAGATTTCTAAGTTCAATAATTGTGGAGGCTTTTATTTAAAAAATAATCATTTGGGTTTTTTTAAAGTGCAGTCGGTAGGATTCTTTGGAGCTTGCATTCCATTGTAAGGGACAGCTCTTGTTAGAGGAGAGAAGTTTTAGTTGTTAGTTTGTTTGACAAAATGAGTATGTAGTTCTGCTATTTAATGAATGTATGTATTCAGCTACCAAAAAATGCGATCTAATAGGAAGAAAACAAAGCTATAGCAGAATCAGTTTCGGATGGGAGATGTTCAGTTCAGACTGCTAATATATTTATAAATGATGGAAAATTCACAAATGATAAATTTCAGTTGTGTTTTCTGCACAGGTATACTAAACATTCTATGGCACTATGTGGCATCAGCTAGGGGGCCTTAGCAAACCGAAGAGAATGGTTTACAACCTTCTGGCATTATCCATTTAGAAGTGGAGCATAGAAATGGGACAAGCAGAAGTTGAGAATAAATAGCAGATGTATAAGGTGAGCCAAGATAAAACAACTCATTTTTATTGGATAGTATAAAAAGTTTTCTGATATTTTATTTGATACCACATAAATACACACTTTTTAAAATGTGCAATGTGATTTTTATGACTTGCATAGGAACCTTAAGAAAAGTAAACACAGTGGCTATAAACTCCCTGAGTGATTCTCTTAATAGACAAAAGAGCATCAGTCACATAAAAGTTAAATAGAGAATCACACATAATGAAAGTGCTGCCCTAACTTTAGCCGAACTACATCTATATGTGGAAAAAGTTGTGTTTTAACAATAACTGTAAATATTCAAAGATAATATAATCATTTTCTTGCTGAGTACTATTCTCGTAAGAGACTAGCAGTGATAGAAATGTATACTAAAACTGCAGTTTTTTTTTTTTTGAGGCAGAAAAAAATGAAGGAAAACATTATAAATAATCTACTCTATATGTGCATTGCCACACACTGGGACAACCCTGAAACAATAAAGATATATATTCACTGCAGACACAAAAGTCAGTGTATATTTATTAATTCTTCATTCTGCACTATAATGTATTTTCTATAGGTTCACACAGATAGTGGACATGAAATAGTGATTTACTTTCATTTTTCTTATTATATTCATAAAATTAGCATCTGACATACTTTTGAGCAACTACATGTTATCAAGAATCATGCATTATATTTTGTTTGTAATTATTTTACTTATCTTAAAAACCGGAAGAAAGAAAATACACATATGAATATTTTTCTTTTTCATATACACTTTTATGTCCATTATGGCATTTAAACTGAATTCCATTCATCATCTACATGTTTCACGAATAGTTTTGAATGTACTGAAGTGTGTAAAACTGCAAGTCAATAGGCTGCAAAATTACTTTATGGAATTCCAGAGGTAATAGTCGGCCATGTTGTATTGAAATAATTAGTTTTACACTTGTTTGTATTTTTTTCCCTCCTTCCTTCCTTCCTTCCTTCCCTCGTCCCTCCCTCCCATCTTTCTCTCTCTCTCTCTCTTCTTCCTTCCTTCCTTCCTTCCTTCCTTCCTTCCTTCCCTTCCTTTCTCTTTTTCTCTCCCGTTAATAGTATCTTTTTTTTTTTTTTTTTTTTTTTTTTTTTTTGTCTTTTTGAGACAGGGTCTCACTATGCAGTTCAGGCTGGCCTTGAGCTCACTTTTGTAGCCCAGGCTGGTCTCGAACTCACACCAATCCTCCTGCCTTAGCCTCCCGAGTGCTGGGATTACAGGTGTGAGCCACCACGCCCAGCTAATAGTATCCTTTATTTATTGTGGACTGATCAAATCTGAAATTCTCAAATGAGGGAAAAATCAAAGTTAAATAAGACACAAATGAAATGATTTTAAAGCTCCAAGAGGATCAAAACTGTCTTACAGAATTTAAGAAACTATTGAGGTTAACACCAAGATCTTTTCTGTATCTAGTTCTCAGAACAAGGGAGGGCAATATTCAGTAAGGGCAGGAACCATTATAAGACTTCTCCAAGTAAGGCATTATGTTAATTTAAGAGATCTGTTATCTCAGGAAAGTCTCAACACAGGAGATTCCTGCAGTTGCAGTCTTTATCTAGTTGAGGCAGGAGCGAGGCTGCCTTAGCCATGATGTTTTCTTAACCTTTGAGATTTCATGGCTTCACCCAGCGTTCCAGACCTCAGTAGGAACCAGTGACTCACAGAGGCTTGTGTATCATGAGTCCAATGCCCATCTCTAGATAAAGGCATAGGTCTACGGCAGAGACAGATCCACAAATAAACATGAAATGCCAACTGGTTAATGTAACCCTGGTTGAGGCTGCTTCATAGTGCTCTCTACTCTCTCTCTCTATTCTCTCTCTCTTCTCTCTCCATGCATATATTATACAAAATAATCATTATAGCATATATATATTATATATATATTATATATATTATATATATTATATATATATATATTATATATTATATATATTAGATATATGTTATATATTAGATATATGTTATATATATATATATATATATATATATATATTAGAAATACACTTACATTGAAGATAATTTAGTTATGTATTTTAACTTTTTCAAACATTGTTCCTGAAATGTAAACTTATACAACTAGTAGGAAAATCAGCATAGAGATTCCTTAAAAACCAAAGCTAGAAATTCCACTTTACTTGGCATTTCCTTTGTAGGGATCTTCCCTAAAGAGTTAAAGACATCGTACTGTAGTGCTACAGGCATATTCATGTTTATAGCAACACAACACATAATAGGTAAACCTTGAAAGGCCCACCCGTCCACCATCAAATAAATGGATAAAGAAAATGTGACATTTATATTCAAAGAGTATTACTCTGACATAAAGGACTAACTTGTTATCGACAGGAAAATACATGGACATTGAGACCATATTTGTAAGTGAAATAAACCAGACAACCGAGCTTGAAGATCACATGGTTTCTTTTACATGAAAACCTTGACATTTAAGTTAAAGACCAACATAAAAGAGACATAATAGGAAACAGGGCCCTAGATCTGCTACAAAGGGCAGTGATACCAAGGCACAAAACGAGGGGAAAAGGGGCAGGGAAATGTGAAGGCAAGAACATTTGCCAGCTTCCTTATGAATGTAGTCACTATATACTGCAACATGTATAATGTAGATAATTTTAATAAACTTGCATGTTATTGGAATTTTGAAAAAGCTGTCTCCCTTTTCACTTTAAATGCTTGTGCCAAATGAAGCTTTGCTTTATAAATTCTTTTTTGTCTATGTTCTTGTATCAAGTTTTCTTATTTCTCATGTTTATCCTACTGTAGAAGTTTTGAGTGTTTCAAATGTAAATTTTAGGCAAAATTAACTTTTATACCTACTCACATTGTCTCATTTGATTTTTCTTACTTTATCAAATGTATCTTATTTTAAATAATAATGATGAGATAAATCATGGGAAACGTCGCACATCAAAGTTTGATCTCTCCCACCACATTCAAAATTACTGATATTAAAGCCAAAAAGACTGGCAAATTCTTCAAGATTAAAATAACCGATGCATGATCCTTATTGGAGTCAGCAGACTGTGTATTATATAATTATCTGTTAATTTTCATATATTAAAATGTTTGAACTTTGTCATTACTTTTTAGCTCTGTAGTAGCAGAATATCTTAAAATTAAAAGATTGGAAGTTAATAGAAAAAGTTGTGGTATTTGAAAAATAACCCCAAATTCCTCAACCAGTAATAAGAATAACAATATTAACATATAGTGATAGATAGATTGTAGATAAAAGAATTTTGATCATTGTTGGATCCATTGGAGTACTGTAAGTTTATCATGACCTTGTGAATTTTCCACATGAAATTATTTTTGACATGAATAGTGGAAAGAGTGCTGAGCCTTGGGAATAGCTTATAATTCCTTATTTTACTTGAACTTATTGTAGTGTTTTCGCATGTGTTAAATATTCAATTTAATTTTATTTATTTATTTATTTATTAATTTATTTTTCGTGGTACCAGGGATTAATCTCAGGACCTTGCACTTGCCAGTCAAGCATTTATTCCACTGAGCTAAGTCCCTGGCCCTAAGATTTTGTTTAATACGAAGTTTTAGTAAAGAATATTTGATGAGGCCCAGACCAAGCCCTGTGGCAGTGTAAGAGGACTTTGTTCCATGACATTTGCCCACCCATCCAGACCAAGACCAGACCCTGTGGCAGCACATGAATGCTTTGTTTCCCGACTGGCACCCTCACATTTAGACCCTGGCCAAGTCCAGCAGCAGTGTGTAAGAGATATACTCCACAATCTGTGCCCTCCTATCCAGACTTTCTGTTCGGTGCCTCTGGGCCCTCCAAACACAGACCAGGCCCAATTTGGATGTGGGATCAGTGCTATGGGCTGTGACAGGAAAGAGTTAAACACAACAGAGAGATCCAGGCTAGGCACATCTGGACAAGTACAAACTTGGGAGTTCCAGACCCAGTAAGATGAGATACTTAGCTAGATTTAAATCTGAGAGTATCTGCTCTGTTTTTCACTTTACATACAGAGGGGGCATCTTGTAACCAGGCGAAAGGGTTGGCCTGGAAAGCTCCAGGTACATCAAGGGGAGGTGATTCATGGGATTTATGGGAACTAAACTAAATACAAATTGTCAGTTTAATATCTGTTTAGCTACACAGATATAATGTTGCCTCTTACTGTATAAAATACAAACCCACTAGTCACAAAGGTTTGTGAACTGGTAAATATCACTACCCGTTAATAGGGTTCCTAATCACAATTTTGTAAACAAAAATATAACTGACTTAACTATAGAATCTCTCTTGGGTAACATTTTTAGAAGGTGCTAATGATATCTCTGTACCAAAGCTATACACCAAAGGTCAGATGTAAGTACTATACAAAGTGACAGAGAAGGAGCAAAATACAACCTAAACCCCAAGCCTATGGAGAGCAAACTCAGGAGACAATAGCATAGAAGAAGGTGGAAATCACATTGTTGAAATCTCAGAATTAATAGCATTAGAAGAAAAAAAAAACTGCAGAAAGTTATAGAGGAAATCAGATAAAAATAATGATAATCTTGGAGGTAAAAAAAGAAATCTCTGAATTTATATCATCTGAACTAAAGAAACAACTGCAGAAAGGTATAGAAGAAATTAGATCAAAAATAATCCATGAAATAAAAAAAGAATAGCTATAATGAAAGAATTAATAACTACCTCTAAAGAAGACACTGATATAAAATAAAAGCAGAATAGAAAAATGATAATATCCTTGAATGAACAATACAGGAAAAAGATAGATCACATGAAGCAGTTTCAAAGAAATGTACATGAAAATAAAACCTCAATCACAAGGTGGCAAAACCCTATGAGTAAAAGTGAAGATGGAGTTTCAGATGTGGAAGACACTGTTGCGCCTAGTGAATAGTCAAGAAAGGATCTTTTAAAAACAAGTAGAGTACAAAAAACATTCAACATTTATAGGATGATGCCAAGACGAACAAAATGAGAAATATAGACATCAATGAGAAAGGGGTCAATACAAATACTATAAAAAGAATATTCATAAAAGGAATAGAAAACTTCCCTAGTATGGGAAAACAATCTGGCATTCAAGTAACTGAAGCATACAGTACTCCAAATAACATCAACCCAAATAAAAACAAACCCAGACAAATAATAATGAAGATCCCAGAAATACAGAAGAAGAACAAATATTAAAAGCCTCTAGAGGAAGGTAACATATCACATTTAAAGCAAAACCCATCAGAATAACAGCAAGATTTCTCTTCACACTCCATGAAGTCAAGAAGAGAATATAGCAGAATACTTTAAATCCTCCATGAAAACAAACTGTAGCCCAGACTGCTGTACCCTTCAGAACTGTCCCTCAAGTTTGGTGGAAAAGTGAAACACTTCCATGACAAAGAACAACTAAACAATTTCATGATAACAAATTCAATCTTACTCAGACTAATAAATCCTATTCTAGAGAAGGAACACCAAAATGATCAGAACTCCACGAATGAGAACAGAAAAACCCCATAAAGTAAGGCCGACAATTAAACACAGGAGAAAAAGGAATAAAAAATAGTAGGTAAATAACATGGGAAGTGTAATGCATCTCAATTATAACCATGAGTAGAAAAATAATCAATTTACCAATTAAAATAAATACACAGTCACAGTGGAGTAGGAAGCAAAGTCCAACAGTATGCTGTATACAAGAAACACATATAACTCATCAATAAATTTGTAAGCTGACCATCAAAGGATGGAATACAATATTATATGACCTAGCACCTCAGAAAAAAGCAGGAGTAGTATTCCTTTTCTTGCAGTATCAACTTCAAAAAAGAATAATAAAATGAAATAATGAAGAACATTACATACTGGTTAGGGAAAAGTTCAAAACAAAGAAGTAACACTCATCAATATATGTACACCCAACACAGGAACAACCACTTATATAAGAAAATCTTAATGTAAATGATAAATCTAGTATCCAATATCACAATCTTAACAGGAGAATTTCACCTACCCTTATCCAAAAATGGTAGGTGAAACAGACAAATATATTAGCAAAGAAGTAACAGAATTGAACCAGAACTTGAAAAAAAATGGACTTAGTGGATATATATACGCAGAGTGTTCCAGCCACTCTGACTATATATTTTTTTCAACTGCACGTGGGCCATTTTCTAAAACAGACCTCATACTGGTCCATAGGTGATGCTTTAGTAAATGCACGTAAACAGAAATTATCCCAAGCATATTATCTGACCACAGTACAATGAAACTGGAAATAAGTGACAAAATAAACCACAAAAACCCCATAAAAACAAGGGAATTAAGCCACACCCTCCTCAGCAACCAATGGGGTACAGATTAAATTACACAAAAAATTAAAAAGATATCTGCATGTTAATGAAAATTCAAACACAATTTATTAGAATTTATGAGATGTAATGAAAACAGTTTTTAGAGGGAAATTTATAGCTGTGAACTTTAAGAAAACAGATCGGTGACAAATAAATACTCTAATGATACATTTTAATTGTTTACAAAAGGAAGAGAAAGCCAAACCGAAAGCCCAAAGATGGGAAGAAAATCTAAAAATTAGAGCAGAAATTAATTCAAATGAGATAACGATGAGACCACCCACTTGGAAACCCCATAGTGTCCCTCTCTCAGACTGGAGCTTTCTGCCTAATAAACATATTCTGTTCATAAAAAAAAATTGGGACAAGAAAACAATTGAAGGAATTAGCGAATTAAAAGATGGTTCTTTGAAAAATTAAATAAAATTGGTAAGTCTCTAGCTAACCTCATCAAAAAGAGGAAAGAAAAAATCCAAATTCAAGCAATAAGGAATGAAAAGGCTGAAATTACCACAGCCTCAGTGGAGACTGAGAAGATCATTAACAGCTACTCTGAGAATCTACTCTCACAGAACTGAAGACACAAATGAACTAAATGCACAGATTCCTAGAAAGGTACAAACTACCAAAACTGAATCAAGAAGATATAAGAACTCTCAATAGGCCAATAACAGGCAATAAAATGCAACTATAATTTAAAAAAAAAAAAAAAAAACTACCAACAAAGAAAAGTCCAGGTCCTAATGTATTCATAGCTGAATTCTACAAGAAATTTACAGAAGATATAATCCCAATATTCCTCAAACTCTTCAAGGAAATTGAAAAGGATACAGTCTCCCCAATATCACTCCCACATGCAAGTAATATACTGATACACAAACCACAGAAAGATGCAACTATGAAAGAGCACTACAGGCCAATCTCTCTCATGAACATAGATGAAAAAATCCTCAATCAAATCCTCACAAATAGAATACAACAAATCATTAAAAAGATTATACATAATGACCAGGTAGGATTCATCCTAGGGATGCAGGGATGATTCTACATACTCAAATCTATAAATGTAGTACACTATACCAATAGAGCCAAACCCAAAATTCACATGATCATCTCAATTGATTCCAAAAAGGCTTTTGATAAAGTCCAATACTCATTCATGTTCAAAGTCCTACAGAAAATTATAATGGATAGCTACTTCCTCAGTCTGATAAAAGCCATCTATAAAATCCAATGGCTAGCCGGGCGTGGTGGCGCACGCCTGTAATCCCAGCACTCGGGAGGCTGAGGCAGGAGGATTGGTGCGAGTTCGAGACCAGCCTGGGCTACAAAAGTGAGCTCAGGACCAGCCTCAACTGCATAGCAAGACCCTGTCTCAAAAAGACAAAAAAAAATCCAATGGCTAACATAATTCTAAATAGAGAAAACTTGAAGTCTTTTAATCTCAGGTCAGGTACAAGGCAAGGATGTCAGTTGTCCTCACTCCTATTCAATATAATTCTGGAATCATTACCTAGAGCAATTAGACAACAGAGTGAAATGCAAGGAATAAAAATAGGTGAAGAAGAAGTTGGATTATCATTAGTTGCAGATTACTTGATTCTCCTCTTGGAAGACACAAAAACTCCATCAAGAAGCTACTAGAAATAATATGTAAATTCAGTAGCATAGCAGGACAGAAAGTCAATATCCAATATCTGATAACATTCCTTTTCACAGGTAACAAACTCAATGAGAGTGAAATTAAAGGAAAAATACCTTTTAAAATAACACCCCTGCAAATGAAATAATTAGGAATTAATCCAACTAAAAAAATAAATATCTAAGCAATGAATACTACAGCACTCTGAAAAAAAGAGATCATAGATTATTTCAGAAAATGGAAAGATATTCCATGCTCCTGGATAGGAAGAACCAAGATATTGTGAACATGGTCATATGGTCAAAGTTATTATACACATTTAATGCAATCTCTACCAAAATTCCACCAACATACCTCACAGATCTGGAGAAATCATTCCTAAAATTTATTTGGAACCAGAAAATCCCTAGAAGAGAAAGGCAACTCTGGACAACAAAGATAAGGCAGAAGGAAACCGGGCATGGTGGCTCACACCTTTAATCCCAGCACTTGGAAGGCTGAGGCAGGAGGATCAGTGCAAGTTCGAGACCAGCCTGCACTACAAAAGTGAGCTCAAGGCTAGCCTGAGCTGCATAGTGAGACCCTGTCTCAAAAAGACAAAACAAAACAACAAAAAAAATCCAACAACAACAAAAAAAGATAAGGCAGAAGGCATTACAATTCCTGACTTAAAATTGTGCTACAAAAAGACTGTGATAAAAATCAGCATGGTATTGACAAAAATATGGATCTGTGGATCAGTGTAATAGTTTAGAAGATGCAGAAGTAAATATAAAAACACTCAACCACCTTATCTTTGACAAAGGATCCAAACATGATTACTGAAAGAAAGATAGCCTCTTTAACAAATGGTGTTGGCAAAACTGGATCACTACTTGTTGAAAACTAATAGTTGACCCAGGTCTATCAGCATGCACTAAACTAAAGCCAAAATGGATTAGAGATCTAAATATTAAAACGGAAATACTAAATCTCCTGGAGGAGAATCTGGGAAGAAATGTTGAAGACATAGGGGTAGGCAAACAGTTCATGGACAAGAATCAAAATGCACGTGGAATGCTTGAAAGAAAAACTGAGACCTCCTCTTTTCAGAAGTGTTTACAAGTCAAAAGAAATTACCTGCTCCATGGCATAAGTGTCCAGCTGTGCAATGTTGTGAGTTCAAACCCTGGTCCCGCAAAAAAAAAAAAAAAAAAAAGAACAGAGTGAACAGACAACCCACAAATTGCAAAAACTGGTCCTAACTAATAAGAGTTCAGACAAAGATTTTCTATCTGGAGTTTACAAAGAACAAAAAACAATAGGTCCCCAAAATTTAAAGAGCCAATCCAGAAATGGGCATATGAGATGAGCACACATTTAGAAGATGAAGGAATACTAGAAGCTAATAAATACATGAAATACATGAAAAAAATGCTCCCCATCACTAGACTGCATGAAATACAAATTGAAACAATACTTAGATATTATCTCACTCCAGAAATAATGACTATCATAAAGAAATAAACCAACAACAAACATTGGAGAGGCTGTAAGGAAAAGGAAACCTTTTTCTACTGCTGATGGGAATGCAGACTGGTGCATCCATTATGGAAATCAGTGTGGAGATTCTTTAAAAACTATGACTGGAAATCCAATTCCATCCAATATCCCCCTACTGGGAATTTTCCCCAAAGAACTGAAAACATCATAGTGATATTTGTGCACCTATGTTTACAGCAGCACAATTTGTGATAGCCAAAATTTGGAAACAACCAAAATGTCTGTTACATGAAGAATAAAAATTTTTAAATGTAGTATTTTCATACACTGGGGTATTACTTAAGTAGAAAAAATAATAAACTTAAAGACTTCATATATAAATGGAGTTATATTGCATATATACCCATAAGTGAAATAAACCAGACTTACCTGTGTAAATATTGTATAGTCTCCCTACTGTAAGAAATCAAAAGACAAAACAAAAATGGAAAGATATAACACAGCTAAATGAAAATCAAGAAATTAAGGATTAAACAATAAAGAGACAACAAGGACAAAGTTGGGAAACATGACAGGGGAAAAACCATGCACATGATAGTTAAGATAATTTTCCCAAAAATCTCCAACAGGGTTTTCAAGCTAGCAGTTAATCGGTACAATTCTCACCCTGACTAACTATATATGCTCATATCTTTCAAGTAATCTCCTACACTGAGGATTGCATTGAGCAATACTAAAACCGTTCTTTGAACGCCTGATATTATGGGCTTTTAGAAGTGTGCTGCTTCTAAGGTCATATCAATTATTGCTATACTTTATTGCTATACTCTCTCCCAAGTAAATGTTTTTTTTTTTTTTGTTTTTTTTTTTTTTGCAATAAAAGAGAGTAAGAGACTAAGAAAGAAAAGGCCATCGGATTATTTGCCTACAATTTAGTATATGGCTAATTTCCTAAATTTCTGTGTAAAATGTATAACTATATTTTCCATATTCTACACGGACATAAAGTATAGAATATCAATGACTGATAAAAGATGTTCCATGTTCCATGTTATGTCTAAGGCATTTGATATTCAGAAAGACTGTGATGTTATGCTCACGTGCCTGAGTTATACACAATAATATCATGAAGCTTCTTTTCTGGAAGGTTAATAACCCCATTTGGTAGACCAAAAATTTGAGAAAAAAAAAAAAAAAAGGCTAGAAGGATAGCCAATATTTTGGCTCTAGTCATTCAAGGACACTGAGGGCTCAAGACTTAAGAGAATCTGTACTATTATATCCTATAACTCAGTGGTGTTCCATATTTTCTGTTCATGGAGATCATGGTACCACAGAGGAAAGTGATCAACAAAGCATAGTGTGCCTAAGAAGAGTCACCTAGACAGAAATCATTCTTTCAGGCTTCCAGAGAACAAACTGTTCAAGCAATGCCTGTGACTTACCTGGATGGATGATACTGACAAAAGTTTTACAAACTGCTGTAGATGGTAGCAGGGTAAATCCTGAGGGGATTTAACTGACCTTGTCAGATACAAAAGTTGCATATTTTGTTATATAGGTCTTGCCTTATCTTGGTCTTAACCATCCAGCAGAAAATTCTGACCACGAGGTATAAAAAGTAAAGCCATATCGATATACTGAGCTGTAAAAGGCTTAAGTCAAGAGCTTCTGCTATCACCATTTCTGCTGATTATCCACTACTATTATGGACTATTGGAATATACATATAGTTATGTTATCTCAATTTAACAAAAAAGAATTGTATTTATAATGCTTAGATATCACGTCTGCATCTTGTATTCTGGAAGCGACCTCTGCACTTTGGTGGCGTTATGCTGTATCTATGGGCCTTTGGTCTGGAGACTGCAAGCTGGTTCCTCTACAGAGGTTCCTGACTCTGTGTTGGAGCTCCTGCTGCTAGCTGCTGTGAAGCCACGCGGGTGTGGTGTGTAGGTGGAGGGGGAGCTTTGGGATTGAGCAGTCCTGGTAGGCTCGTGGACCAGATCGGTTGCCAGACGGGATGTTTGATGGGTTCGGTGCTGAGCTTGGGCTGGAGGGGTTCAAAAAAAAAAGGGGGGGGGG
>PVJA010008423.1:45236-64604 GCA_004027025.1 Myocastor coypus
GGGGGGGGTGGTAGGGGAAGCGGCGAAGGGGAAGGGGAAGGTGGGCCAAGGATCCTGACCCAGCCGCAGCGGTCCGGTCGGGGCTGGAACAGGAAGTTAGTCGCAGGAACGCAGAGGCGGGGCAGAGGGGCGGAGGCAGCTTACCCGTGGCAGGCGCATGGGCTTCACTAGCAGCGGGTCAGGTTGGGGCTGGAACCTGCATCTTGCATTCTGAATAACTAATACAAAAACAATAATATGCAATGTATTAATTATTATGACTGTACTATTAACCTGTTGTGAAACTGTCTCATTACTATTTCTTTCACATTAAAATTCATGAAAATTAAGTGCTAGTGAGATAGCTCAGTGGTCTAAAGTACCTGCTTAGGCAAACTTAGGCAACCGCAGTGACCATGGTTCAATCCCCAGCACCATATGCTGTGCCAGACCTCCCCCGGGTGGGCTGGGCCAGCCATAACATAATGAAAAGAAAAAGAAAAATTAAATAAATAAAATATTTTTTAAAAGAATATTTGATGAGTATATTATAGTAGTTCAACATTATTGTTATTATTTGTAGTTTTAATTTATAGTAAGAAAATTAGAAATGATGCAGAATTTCTTTGGTAAGAGCAAGATCCATGGTTTGATCCCTAGTATCAAAAAAAGAAAAAAGAAAAAAAAAAAAAAAAAAAAAAAAAAAAAAAAAAAAAAAAAAAAAAAAAAAAAAAAAAAAAAGAAAGTACATATTTTTTTCAAATTACTAGTTCAAATGATCAGATATAAGCCTATAAGAATGGTCAAAATATTATACGAAATTAAAAAGAAAAGAGAAAAATAATGGAAGTATTAACTGCACCTTTCAATGGACCAGCAGAAGTCAGCAAAACAATTATCCTAGCTATCCTATGTATTAGGTTACTTCTAAAGTTGAAATATGTTAATATATCTTGATGGTGCATTTTCAAATAAATTGAATTGACTAGTGTATTCTTAACATATATAAAACAGTTGAAAATTCAGGTAGATTAATTGCCTTAGACTAATCACTAAGAAACAATTAAAATGTAGCATTAGTTCTTAATTCCATTAGGACTAAATCACTGTTATTTTTGTCAAGCCTTTAAAAACTAGATTACCGCATGCTTCAAAACTATGTGTTAAGTTTCTACATCAGAGTCAAGCCCAGGTGAGAAACTGACCTGTCGAGAAACGTGATAAAATACTGCAAAAAATCTGCTCTTCCTAACAAAGGATAGGACAGTGTCACACATTAAAAACTCTGACTCCTTTGCTGCTCCCTCATAAGTCATTAATTTTGCATCCTTGGATTATGAGAAAGCCACAGAAAACATAGATGCATGGTGTGAGGAGAAGGCCAATATATTCCTTGAGGAAAATGGCTCAGGATAGATGATGCTGAGCAAAACTCCCTTGAGGAAAGTAAATCTTCAGTGAGATGGTCTCACACCTTTGTGAGCAGTACAGAACATTGACTACAAAGAGGCAGAAAACATAAATCTCATGGAACATTGTAATTCATGAGATGCTTGTTGCATTCTGACAGTTGAGGGAGTCAAATCAAGAGATACTCCAGCTGAGCCTCAAAGGATATCTCCTAGACTCCTTGCTCAGAAGCATGTGAAGAGGAAAGAAAAACACCCTGTTCCCAAGAAAGCAAAATATGAGTTCCTGTTCAGGAACCTTTCTGGTTGGACACTGAGAAGAGAGCTAAGGAGCGACAGGAGTGGTGAAAGAGAATAGTGGAGGTGGAGGCCCAGAGAGCCCAATAGCTGGAGGAGGCCCGGCAGCAGGAAGAGAAACAGAAGGAGGAGGAGCTGGCCAGGCTCCGGAAAGAGATGGCTCACATGGAATCCAGTCGGTAAATTCTGGGCTGTGGAGATCAAGGCCAGTGACCAGCCGCTGAGCGTGACTATCTGCCCTAAGCGCTGCCCTTGGCTCTACCACTGAGCTGAGCTGGGAGCTGCTTACTATATCACAGAAGGCATGAGAGAACTACTTGTGCCCAACAGAGCACCCCACCCGCGGTGTGGCCAGCTCTGTGGGAAGTGGTTTTAGTAGTTTTCCTACATTTGAAGGCAAAAATGAGACTCAACTATGTTGCTGTAGTGGATTCCTTAAATGTCAGTTTATCCTTAATTTGAATTTCAAGTTTCTGTGTTAGCACAGTGCACTTTTTTTTTTTTTTGTTAGCACAGTGCATTCTTATAATCTTAACTGTTTCATTTCATTTGTTTATTCACACATACACACACACACACACTTTCAAAATATATAAAATAAAGATTAAATTATAGGATTTAGGTCACAGTTTAAATGAGGGTACAATCAGTCTATCAGATTCTTTCCTAGTTAAGAGCCTAGGGCCTGAGGTGGGGAACTTCACTAAGTGTCTGTGAGGAATCCCGCATGCCAACGGTGGACATGCAGCACCATTTGACAAGCCTGCAGCTGAGCTGAGGCCCTTTGCTTCCCCAGAGCTGATCAAAACAGGGAGCGTAGGGCCGGGCGTGGTGGCGCACGCCTGTAATCCCAGCCCTTGGGAGTCTGAGGCAGGAGGATCGGTGCAAGTTCAAGACCAGCCTGGGCTACAAAAGTGGGCTCAAGGCCAGCCTGAACTGCACAGGGAGACCCTGTCTCAAAAAAAACAAAACAAAACAAAACAAAAAAACCAGGGAGCGTATTGAGTGCATTCTAAGACCAGGCCAGGAATATATGTTGTTTTCCTGTTCCTGGTTTTGTTATTTACTATATTAAAATTTAAGCTCCGCTTTAAGAATATGACATATTGGGGAAATGGATGATTTGAAAGGTGGACCTGGGGTTATCCCAAAGCATGGGCTTCTTAGAGCGAAGGGCCTTGCGACTTGTTTCTATCCATAGCAGAATACACTGCACATTTTGTTAGCTCTCTTCTAGGAACTAACTAATTCCGTATGTTATACACATAGATTGGGCCTTCTCCAAATGAGCTTTATACTCATCTGCTAAAATTCATTATAAGATTTAGCTAAAATTTTTTGTTTCTGTTTTTGATTTGTTTTTGAGATCAAGTCTCACTGTACAGGCTGCCCTTGAGTTTACTCTAACCCAGACTGGCCTTAGGCTCACAATGACCATCTATTTATTTATTTATTCATTTATTTATTTGTTTGTTTATTTAGCAGAACCAAGGATTGAACTCAAGTCCTTGCGCTTGCCAAGCAAGTGCTTTATCTACTGAGCTATCTCTCCAGCCCTCACACTGACCCTCTTTATAGGTGTGTTTTTCTAGGTTCTTTTCCTGCTTCTAGCTTGGTGAGGATCCCCTGTTGTAGAAAAGTACATTGGCATTTGTTTATTTTAGTGAACTTTTGGTGAAACAAAATGTAATGAATGGGGGCCCGGCGGGATGGCTCAGTGGTCTAAAGCACCTGCTTGGGAAAGCATGGGCAGCTTCAGAGACCGCGGTTCGATTCCCAGCACCACATGCTGCGCCAGTCCTGCCCTCGGGGTGGGCTGAGCCGGCCATAAAAATGAGTGAATAAACAAACAAAGGTTCTGAAACAAGAAAAAAAATAAATAAATAAAATTTAAAAAAAAATGTAATGAATGGAACTCTAGGAGTTAGCATTTCAACTTAGTTATGTGCATACTAATATTCAAGACATAGAATTTGTAGTGTATAAGAGATAATTCACCTAAGCAGTCCATATAGCTCTGGCAATGTCACTGAGTCTAACAGTGGGAATAATTATTTCTAAGGTTTTGAACTTGGAAGTTCATCTTCAGCAGGTAAAAAGGGCAATGAACCACCCAGACAGGAAAGGGTGATTTGGAAGCTGAACTGAACAGCTGACATAATCTGAAAATTATTTGGGCAAAATTCCTTTCAACCTGTACCAGTTCTGTATCACAAGCCTCCTTGATTCCATATGCACAATTCTATTGCTTGAACAGGTAAAACTGCATATAATTTTATAGTAGGTAGTACAGAATTTATGATACTCACTTTTTTGTTCTAAAGGAATTTTGGGACTGAGGAGATAGCTCAGTGGCATAAGTGCCTGCCTGGCAAACATAAGCTCCTGAGTTCTATCACTGGTACTGCATAAAGAAAAAAAAAAAAAAGGAATTACTAAAAAGATTTGAAATTACAAAAGGAAATATTAATGTAATTAAAATCTTTCTATCAGCAATACCCATTGTTATTGGGCCTACATGATAGATCAAAATCTCAAGGAAGTTTGGGCCATAAAGTTAGCATTTACCCAATACCACAAGCAAATTAGGATTCAACAGCAACAAAATTAAGGCCCAGCAGAAAAACAGTGAAAAACAAACTGAAATGAATCAATGACCTAACTGCAGCATTTAAACGTTTTAGAATATAAGGGTCATTCATTACTTTGGATTTGCAAAAGGATTTTGGGAAATGAACCAAAAGTATCAAAAACAAAAGAAAATAATGTGGAATGCATCAACAAAAAATCCTTTTGTGCTTCAAAAGACTACACAACATAATGAATATATGACACAACAAAAAATAGGAAAATTGGGGGGTGAGTGGAACTCCAAGTATGGGAGTTGGGAGCAAATAAGTGGGGCCTATTGGGAACAAGACTTCTAAAAGGCAAATATGTCTGGAGGACTCTGGTGCAAGGCCACTTCTGCTAGTTAAAGGTGAGGTCTCCAGAACCAGAGGGAACATATGGCTCTTCTTAAAATTGAAGGTATTTATGCTTGGGATGAAACTGAATTCTACTTGGGTAAGAAATGTACTTATGTGTACAAAGCAAGAAACAACACAGTGACTCCAGGTGGGAAACCAAACAAAACCAGAGTGATCAGGGGAAAAAGTAAATCAGGCCCATAGAAACTGTGACTTGGTTCATGCCAAGTTCCAAAGCAACTTTCTGAATCTGTATGATTCTGTACCCTTCTAGAATTTGCTGGGAAATAAAATTTGTGCTCTTATAAAACAAATAAACAAACAAAACTATGCTTTAAAATTGTAAAAGACTTTAGCGCTTCACTTTAAAAACTACATATAGTGAGTGATAAATAAATTGACAAGAAATGCTTATTAAAGATGTTACAGTATTCAGTAATGTAAGTACATTATCAGGACACCTGAATTCTAGCCAGCCTATCTCCTGGCTTCTGTGAAAGGCCTGCTTCTAGTTAGAAGTGAAGACAGCAAGGGCTACAGAGATAATTTAGTGAACTAAGCACATGCTTAGACAACCACAAGGATACAGGCTCGATCCCCTTCAGAATATGTTGTGTAGGCCTTGCCCTG
Organism: Myocastor coypus; assembly: GCA_004027025.1. NCBI lineage: Eukaryota > Metazoa > Chordata > Mammalia > Rodentia > Myocastoridae > Myocastor > Myocastor coypus. The sequence continues at coordinate 50,521 of PVJA010008423.1, forward strand.
GGGGTTTCCAAGCTAACCACCAAGACCAGGCATGGTGGTGTTTGTCTGTAATCCCAGAACTGGGGAAGCTGAGACAGGAGCATCACTGTGAGTCTGAGCTGTGTAGTGAGACCTTGTACTAAATATATAAAATTATTTTTTTAAAAAAGAGAGAAGTAACCATAGCATCAGAGGGAGAGGAAATAGGAAATTTGCAAGACGTTGAAACAATTATTTGGATACTTTTGCCTTCTAGTTGGCACATGTGAGAAAAGTCTCCAGCGTGACTTTCTAGAACATTCAGTCAAAGCAGATGCTCTGGGTTGGTGTGAAGTCTTCCTTGCTCACATAATACTTCTACCTAATACCTAAGCGCTCTCATAAGTTTTCAAACAGAAGCTATCCCTTTCTTGAAGAAGTACTAGACTCTGACACTGAATTTTGAAGAGCTGCACTGATAAGCATGCCCAGTGCTTGACCTGTTTGTTAGACCTTGAGGTAGAAAATTGTACCAGTGTTACAGCAGGAGCAGAGAATCTGTTTGTAAAACTGCTTGAAGTAGGGGCAGGGGAAGTAGCTCAGTAGAATGAGAGCTTGCCTGGCAAGTGCAGGGTCCTGAGTTCCATCCTGGTACCGAGCAAAGGAAGGAAGGAAGGAAGGAAGGAAGGAAGGAAGGAAAGAAGGAAGGAAGAAAGGAAGGAAAAAATTGATGTTTAAGAACTTACATTTGACTGCTTATGAAGTACATCATTGTTTTGAAACAGTATATGAGTATTGAACAAATGAGAGCTAAAACAAACTATATCTGTTTTTGTTTGTTTTACTTCTTTAAATTTTTAAGAAAAAATACTCTTATATATTGATCTTTTTTTGTGTGTGTGGTACTGGGGACTGAACTCAGGATCTTGCACTTACAAGGAAAGCACTTATTCTACTGAGCCATCTCCCTGGCCCCATGATAAGGATCTTTAATGTTCTGAATTTGTCCTACGTTTTAAGAGTTCTGAGAGTATAAATTGGTTTATGTAATATAGTATTTTTATCTAATATTAGTTTGAAAGTAAAAAAAATGAGTTTTTTTAAGCAAGTGACAAAGATTCCTATTTTGACCCTTATTCCATTCCAATAAAATATTTTTAAAAATTCTACTGGTACTTGAATCCTCAGTTCCACATCATGTTTATACTTTATGTATATATTTCTGATAAAGTTTAACTTGTAACCTGGAAACAGTAGGAGCTTAAATCCTGAGAAATGTGATTTTGTTTTTCTTCCTTAGTGGTATTCTGAGTGATAAAATTAAAACTTGGGAATTCCTGCACAACAGGCTCAAATGAGCTATGTCCTACCTAGCCCTCAGTAATATACTTTAATAAAGTTATTTTAAATCTTTAACACTTATAAATGCTTTCTTTCTGGAATTTCCCTTTCCTTTTTTTGTCTCATGAATTAAGTGTCATCTTTAATTGAAAAGTGAACAAACTATCCAGTTACATTTTTTTTCCAAACTACAAACTTGGTAGCTAATGAATATCTAGGCAACATGTTCAAAGCCGAGAAGGTTAAACATTTAAAAACAAATCAAGCAAGTCCTCAGGTCCAAGTCAGGGAGTCCTGCTACACACGGCTAATCTATGCTAGGGAGACTGCTTGACTCTAGTAAGCTGGAAGACATCCTAAACAACCACTTGGAACAGTTACTTCAAGTAGCCTCTTGCCAGTTTCCAACTTCTGACTAATGGTAATATTTAAAAAAAAAAATTATTACAGAAAGTTTTTGTATGTCACCTTATTTATAATTCTTTTGAAAAGCCCACTAAAGTCAACCGGACAATAACCTACACAAAAATCTCTTGACAAAAAGAGGGAAAGGTCAAAATGACAACTTGCTGTACAGAGCCTACAGTTTAGTTTTATTCAGAATACAGAAAAACGGCAACTTTTGATTACACTAGAAGAAACTGAGCTGTTGGTGTGGAATCTGTAGCTTCCACTACACCTGCAATAAGGGAAATATGATGCTAATATAATTGTTTTGCTGCTATACCTGTCTATTGACTGTCTAACACTAACAATTATAAACAGAACCATGCAGCTAACATTTGGAACAATTTTTGTAGTGCCACAGAGTCAGACACAGAGTTTCACTTCGCACCACTGGTTCCTTCTGTGTGCCTGGGCCTCCTCTTCTTCAGTAAGTCATTTCATTGTCTTCTTTTGAATTCTTCTTCAGTAAGTCATTTCTGATATTAAAGGTCTTGCAAGTCTCCTCAGGAGTTTCCCCCTTGATCGTATTGGCAGCGGTCTTGCAGGTGACATCAAGAAAACCTTTGAGGTGTAGGTAGTTTGCTGCCGGAAGTAAGTTGAATAGGGCCACAGCAGCCTTTCTCAATTGACCAATTGACCAATTGACCTTTCTCAATTGAACACCTTCTTGCTCTAGTCTGCCTCTGGCCCCAGTCTAATTTTAAAAACCAAGCTCCATGCCTTCAGTTAAGTTGGAATTTTCCTTTTAATATATTTGAGCAATGATTGATTTAAGATAACTGAACTCGTAGATGGTTAAAGCAGAGATAAAGGGAAATAATTGCAGTCAATATTACCTAATTTATTGAAAATTATTTACTTTGTCTTCTGGTGTCCTATTATTATAGATTATAAGTACTAAAATACTATCAATAATTATTAAATTTCCCAAAGATAGTCTATCAGCTTTCTAAATAATTTTAATAATAATTTAAATAATTATAATTTAAATAATTTAAATTACTTCTTTTAATGAATCTGTGAAAACATAATTATGATCATCTATGATCATTACATTTCCATTTCTCCCTTTTTATTAAAAAATTTCTACTAATTTTGTTGTTGCATAATTTGGCTTGAGTATGTTTTCATACTAGTCCATACTTTCTGTAGCCTACTTCTATCATGTTTCTCTCAAGACTGCTTGTTGCTATATGCAATGGTGTTTTTTTTTTTAAGATTTTTAAATTTTATTTATTTATTTTTTCTTGTTTCAGAACCTTTGTTTGTTTATTCACTCATTTTCATGGCTGGCTCAGCCCACCCCAAGGGCAGGGCTGGCACAGCATGTGGTGCTGGGAATCGAACCGCGGTGCCTGAAGCTGCCCAAGCTTTCCCAAGCAGGCGCTTTAGGCCATTGAGCCATCCCGCCAGGCCCCACAATGGCGTTAGTTTGCTTTCAGTCCTAACTTCTCCTTGCTCCTCCTCTCCACGTTGTGTAGTTTCACTGCTACTTGTCTGTGGCAGGTGCCCTGAGCTATGTTTTTGTCTTCTTTTGAGTTCGTATGACTGTCTTTGTGTTGCTTACTATAATTCCTGGCCTTCTATATGACTTTTTTTTTTTTTTTTATCACTTTTCTTTCCTCTCTGAAGAACCCTTTGGTCACACCTCTGATTTCAGAAATAAAATGAGCTTGTGTCCAAAACATAGAGCCAGTCCCAATTGTTGTGTGTTCCCTTCCCAGAACTGAAATTGTTTTTGAGGAAATTAAATTCAGCGAACTCTGTACTTTTCAGACTGAGCTCCCAGGGTATGTACAAGGTTACCGGAAGTATTCTTAGAAACACTTTTGCCTCAATACACAGCAAAAAGATATCAAAATAACATCCATTTCAACTCCTTTGTTGAGAACACATTGAATTTAACTTTAGTAAGAGTGGGATTTTTACTGCATGCAATTCTGCTCAGAGAAAATTATGTTGAATGTTTCCACAATTTGTGGCATTTAAAGTTGTTTTAAGTTTATGATCATATACTTAGGAACAGTGCCTTAGGATTTTAATGATATAAGAAGAATCAGTCATTGAATGTTAGAAAATTGGCATCAGTATAAAGTGCATTTGTGCGTGGGAGGGTGTAATCAAAATGTTTAGTATTTAATGTGGGATGGAACCAACTATTGAACATATCAGCTAATCACTAAAAAAGCAATATAAATAGCTGGTGATGCTGTAAAGGTGTGCACTAGCTGAATAGTGACTGTTTATTTCTAAATATTTACAGTAATTCTAGAATTAAGATTTGAAGATGTCAGGAAAAGACTGCAATTGTCTGAAAGCTCTTATTTTTAGCTAGGAGTTTTCCAGGACAACTAGTTGATATTTAAAAGCAGGCTTTCATTTCTCTGCTTAGAAGTTGAGCTCTAGCCAAGGCAATTTTAAGTGAAAAGTCAAGCCAGAATTCAATGCCTTTTAATTAGGTCACACAGGCAAAATTTATTTATGAAGTCACAAAAGATGGAATAAAATTTATGGTCCACAAAGAAAAAGTTTCTGCTTTAGAAGTTATTCTAGTTTGAGATGAATATAGAACCACTGTTTACTTTAAAAATCAATCACAACTGTACTTTCTATCATAAAGTAAACTGTTTTGCAGAATTTAATAGGATTATGCTATTGATCCTATCCATACAATGCTTGCTGCTATAGCATACCTGTGAACTATGGCTTAGAAAAAGAGAGAAAGGATTAATTTGTGAAAAGACAAACAGATTTTATGGCTGATGTAATTTTCATATACCTGTTAACTCAATAGCTATTTGTATTGGTAAATGTCAGCCATAAAGGAAAACAAATGAAAAAGTAGTCTAATCCATGAAGTAACTGACTAAGCTTATTAGAAAACACCATCTGGGGAAGCTTTTCAAAATATAGGCACTTAATATGGAAGAAAAACTTCATTTTGTTTGTTTTCCTTACAGAAGACAATACACTATTGAATCATTTTAAATGAATATGATTTCAGTAATTTCTGTACTTTGTTTTAGAAAACATTCATACCTAGGGTAGAGCAATAACTTGGTGATCTATGTAGCTGCCTGGCAACTACAAGGACTGGGATTTTATTTCCAGCACTGCATATTGTGCTAGTCCAAAACCTTGTGTGCGCCATAGTGCCCTCAAACTAGACATGGTGGTGCTGGTGTGGAACCCCAGGGCTGGAGAGGCTGATATAGCAGGATCACCATGGGTCTGAGCTGGGTAGAAAGACTCTGTCTAAATAAATTTAAAAAAAATAAATTGTAAAAAATAGGACAATCAGATCGAATACTGTTATCAACCTTTTTGAGCCGGTTTTCAGGAAAAATCAGAAAATGAGATGAATTATGTTGTTATGGGATAGGAGAGGAGATACACTTTAATTACTCCAAACACTTTAAAAGTTTTCTAAATGTGAAAGCATATTACCGAAGACACATACGCACACTCATAAACATGTGTGTATATGTGTGCATCTACTTTGCCTAAATTCTTACCCAAATGGTTTAGCTTTATTGTGTAAGCAGTCAGAAAAAAAAATCTTTGATATAATTTCAATAAAACTATATGTTTAATAGGTAGCAAAGGAATGTATAATGAAATTTTCATATTCAGTGAAAAATATTTTTAAAGTAATTAGGAAAAGCAGTCACCTTCTAGTCAATTGTTTTTCAAATTTATAGGTACTACACTATTTCTCTGATGTCAAAACACAACGTTTATTGTCTTCATATTTATTTTCTTATTTTATACTTGTAGCTTGTTTCGTCTAAGCCTGGTAAAAAGAAGGAATATTTGAAATTTGATTCATCTTCAATAATTTTTTGTCCCATAATTTCTTAAGCAGACAACATATTTGTAAAAGTGTCTTAGTAGAATTTTTTATTGACAAGACAAAAGACCCAACATCTAAAGTTAAAAGAGAAAAGATCTATTTATTTCACAGTTTTAAGAGGTCTTATTCCACGATTAAATAGCTCCAAGGCAGTGATGACTTGATACAGGGAATACAAAGCAACAGTCCCTGGCAGGGTAGAGGGAATACAGCACGCAGCACACTGTAATTCAGGCTCTCAGCCTCTGGATGCTGTCACTTACACCCAGGGTAGGGATTCTGTCTTCAGTAAAATGATTCTGTCACACTTAAAGCAGTGCTAATTCTAATCAGGGGACTAATTTAGTATCAGGCATCCTTGCTCTCAGCATCACGCTCCCTGGATCCGTCCAGCTCAGCTCAGCCTGTGAGTGCATGGGGCTCTAGAAGACATCTAAATGGAAAGCATAGCACAATAGCTCGTGTAAGGTTCTCTTCTCCTGCAAAATGTTCACATTGTCATCCATTGCTCTGTAAATTGTGCCTCATCTGACAAACTTTAACAGACATCATTAAATTAAGGATCTTGCAATGGTAAGATTATTCCAGCAATCCATGCTAGGTGTAACATAATCCCAGCTGACTCCTTGAAAGCTGGTCTGAGGCAGAACTGACACAGAGGAAAAGACAATTTGACAACTGAAGTCAAGATGGCAAAGAGGTTTTGTGTTGTGTGAGAGAGCCAGATAATCTAAGTAGTATGGATGCTTGCTAATAACTGACAAGGACCAAAGAGGATTGTCTTGGAGGCTTTTGAAGGACACAGCCATGGTATCTCCTTGCTTATAATATGATAATCTCACTTTGGACTTCTGATCTCTTGGATTTTAACAAAATAAATTTGGATTATTTAAGTAACTAAATGAGTTTTGTTTTTGTAATTTATTAGAAAAGCCTTTGTATATCTAGTTTTTAAATACATAAACAAAGAAGATCATGTTTTGAAATCTGTCACAGTGGGTCATTTAAGCATTGAGAATCAATGTGTCATGCTAGTTGTACCACAGAGCAGACGCCAAGTCTGAAACACAGAGATTTACAGCAGATAACATGTGTGGAGATCCAAGTGGGGAGACAGCAATAGCAGGGACTGTTTCCAAGCTTTGGCATAGTTTCAACACCTGTGAAAAGGGAGGAGTAAAACTGCGCTTAGGAAGAACTACATTCTGTGAAGCAGTTGTGAGAACATTTTGGTATACAGTACTAAGGATCAAACCCAGGTTCCTGCACTTGTCTCAGCAGGTGCTTGGTACATTGAGCTAGCTTGCTAATCCAATGTCCTGGATATCTGTTTGAAGCTCTTTCATGCATTATGGTTCTTCCCTGTATTGTCAATTCAGTGCTTCCATCATTTTGCTATTCTTCTCTATTTTTCTATGGCTTCTTCAGCTGTCAATTCTTTCATGATTGCTGCCATTTCTTTTCTGACCTGAGAGACTATTCCTGATCTTATTTCTTCTATAGCCTGATAAACTTGATGCTTTAGTTCAGTTGCTATCATTTCAGAAATTACAGGTGTGTGATTTCCAAGTATGTATAAGTCTTTGTCTCCTCAATTTGTTCTGGGTGGCCTACAGGTTTTAGATCGTCTTTTGCTCCTGTGTTTTGGCATTATTGGAGCTGCCAGTAACTGCCCTGATAGTGTTCTATAGGCTGCCCTGCATCTTCCGAAGTTCTTCAATGGCTCCAATAAAGCTCTGCATCTGCTTGTGCTGGGCCCATAGCTCACCACTCTTCTGGGTTCCACAGGCCACTCAGAATCTTCCTAAGTTCTTAGAAGTATGGAGCAGCACAAGCTGAGTGCTGGGGACTAAGGCAGCAACCAAGCAAATACATTATGAAAGCTCCAATTTCAATTTTAGGAATTTATCAATGCATTAAATAGAATTGCTGAATCATCTAAAAATACAGGCTAATTCACAAGAAAAATTCACATGAAAGTAAATTTTGCTGACAAATTCCTATATAGAATGTAAGAAAGATAGTTTTTCTGGTGATTCACTTAATTTTAGATGTTAAGTGACCTTGCTAATGAATATTAATGTACAACATTCTGAAAGATAGTACTTTTACTAGCTGACTTTTCATATTTTGCATGATATATGAAGAAATTTTAAGAATAAAGTATATGAGAAGAATATTTAAAGTAGTACACTGTTCTTGGGAAAAAATTCTTCAAGCTATATTTCCCGAGATGATCTATGAATAAAATTACTGACCCATGGAGCAGGGCCACTGAAACCAGGCACATTGGCACACACCTGGAATCTCAGTGCTAGGTAGGCCAAAACAGTGGGGTCACTAAACAGTCCAAGCTGCATAGCAAGACCCTATAGCAATACATACATTGAAAAAAGAAAATTACTATTTAAAACTTTAATGACAATAGAAAATTAGCATATATGTACATTAGATGTGTGTATCTCCCATTTTCTTAAGTGAATAAATTCAAGCTTTACTAAACATGAGTCGAGTATGAAATATGTAACTTTTCTAGCATTTCTATATACATTTAGGTTTTTCATGACTTATTAAAGAGGATTGAAAATATTATACAATTTATTCTTATTATTTTGTACTAAATTTAATTTTCAGTATATATCATTTACATGCTTATTTGATCAAAATAATAATATAACACACTAAAAAGATTAATATAAAAACAGATACGTTTATCATTAATTATATAATCAGGTAAAAATCTTCCTAGAATCATGATTCAATAACATCAGTCTTAATTACATTACATTAAAGATGACTTCTGACTAGAATTATTTGCTGTTATTTATGTAATCAGTTTTTACAATAAGAACATTATGGATATGTTTTTCCTATTATTAGTAGGAGTTCATTAAATGACAACATTTTGATCAATATCATTTTACTTCAAGTGCAGAAACAATCTTTCCATAAAAATGGTATGTACCGACAAAATATTTTATCTCATTGGAGAAGGTCTGAACTGAGTATTATGCATTTTGAAATCATTAAACTTGGAATTTTAAATGCATAAGAAGTCATCTCTATAGAATTGAGATTTTATTTTATTTTACTTTATTGTGTGTGTGTATGTGTGTGTGTGTGTGTGTGTGTGTGCAGCTGGCTCAGCCCACCCTGTAAGCGAGGCTGGCTCATTTTGTGGTGCTTGGGATTGAACCACAGACCCTGCACACATGTCTAAGCTTGTCAAGGCAGGTGCTTTAGACTTCTGAGCTATCTCACTGCCCTGGTATTGAAAATTTTAGCTCAAGATATTCTTAAGGTATTTAATAAATACCAATTAAACTAGAGCCCATGTGTGTTTTATTTCATCAAGAACTTGTCTGGTTTTTTTTGTTTTGTTTTGTCTTTTTCTTTTTGTCATAAGACTTTGTCTGAGGGTAAATTAAAAATGTTCACAGACTAATTCGACAACGGAAACTTCAAAGCATGAATACTGCTAACTGCTTTTAGCCAGATTTACAATGTATGTCAGAAAAAGGAGACTAAAGATGTGAACATTTTGTAGCTTGTCAAGAAAAGAAGTACCAGAGTAGTTAGAAATAAACAAACACACTTGCTGAAGAGATTAGCATTATCATGAAATTAAATCTTTCACTTCAGAACAACAGAAAAGATAATATGACGCTGTCTTAGGAAGTGAAGAGACCTCACCCATCCTAAGTTTAATAATGAAAATGGGCACACTCCTCTGAAAGACTGATCCTATGGTCCCACAATCATGTAGGGCTGCCTAGGGAAGTATATATCGAGGTTCAGCCATCCGGCACACAGAGGCAACTGTAACTACAGTCTAAGAACACCACAAAATTGATTGAAATTGTGGCAGGCCTTGTCATTCTACATTCTACAGTTTGATGCTTGTTTAGCAGCCATGCAGAATGCAAGAATTATCGCATTGAAAAGTGTTCTATCTTGATTTCAATTAAAAGCCTAGGAGGCCTGACAATGATCAAATGAAAAGACCATGTGTGTCAATGGAAAAAATGAAGTCAAAGGTGCAGGAGGGACCTGAGGTAATGGGAGATTCCAGGAACATGCAACAGTTGTAAAGGGAAATCTTCAGGCAGGAGCAATGCTAAGTGAGGAAAAATATAGACTGCGGCTGAGGAGGCCCTGGAGATGGGGATGCCAAAGCCCTTTGAAATTTATATCCTGCCACACCCCATCCTAGGTGGTAGATAGGGAGGCTACAGGATTTAATGATTGTCTTTCGGGTGTTAGTTCTCCTTTGGTTCATTTCCTTTCTGTATCACATTTCTTCTCCTCTGGAATAGCAATATTTTTTTGGTGTCCTTGTACACTGGAAGAATTTAACTTTCCTTTCTATTTATGGAGATTCACAGAAAAGAGTTTACGGTGCATTTCAGAGAAGAATTTGGAGTTAAACTTTTTAGCAATGCTGGAACTCACAATTTGATGATTTAATCAGGCATGGTGGTGCACTTGTGTAACCCCAAGCACTTTGGAGAGCAAGGCTATAGGATTACCAGGTGTCCAATACACTTTGGAGAGTGAGGCAGCAGGATTTCCAAGCGTCCAATGGCAGGAAAGGAGAGATGCCTCAGTGATACAACACATTCAAGGCAAGCCCAAGAACCCAAGTTGGGTTCCCAGTACAAAAGAAAAAAGTTTGACTCGAGCTTGGGCTACATAGCAAATTTAAGTCCAGCCTGTGCTATATAGACAGATCCTGTATGAAAAATGTGCCCCCTCCAAATTTTTCACAACTCTTGGGTTTGAGTGAATGTAGTTTGCATAGATAGATGGACATGATCCTTTTGGGAGCAAGGGGAAATATTTATGGTTATAAATTACAATGTCCCCCAAAGCCTTGTGTTTAGTTTTGGGCTTGGTCAATGGGCTGGGTTGCTGGAATCATAACTGGGATTTTTGTAGACTAGGTCAATGTTCCTCTCTTTTTCCCTGCTTCCCACCTGCCATTAAATGGCCCATCATTCCTCTGCCATGTTCAGTCATCCTCATGCCAGATTCTGCTTCATATCCAGCTAGCCACGGACTGAACTTTAAAAATGCTGAGCCACAGTGAAATTCTCCATCATTAAGTTGTGGGTGTCTGCTATGGTGTCCTGCTGACAGAAAAGACAGACCACAGAAGACAGATTATTACAGTAAGAATATTTAGCTTAGTACTATGGGCAAAAACTAACGTTTGTCAGTATCAAACACCATATGCTATGACATTACTGACTTACTTGAATTTTTGAGTTATGTACTAGGTTTCTATTCTATTTTAAACAACTGAAAAGGATTCAACCCAGCATGTGTATAGATAACCCAGGTAATTCTTATTTCTAGACAAAAAATAATATGCTTCCCAATATTTATGAAAAATAGCAAAAGTAAAGGAGAAAGTAAAAACCTGCTAAACCATTTTGCCTGAAATTTCAGTTCTTTATGATATGTTTTTCAGGAACATGTCTATATTTTCTGCTGTGGTTGTTGCTACCACCTATAAATTATGTATCATTATGTACTGTATAGATTATTACTGTTGACATGACAACTTTTAATTTATAATTTAAATTATCATTGAATTTAGTTTATAAAGTTGCTACTATGATTATTTCCTGCACAGTTCCATAACTGAATCATTTTATGTTCTTAATAATAAAATAAGATGCCATCACTTTCAAGTGTCTAGGTACATTATTTTATCAGGGCAGCATAAAATGATTCAAAGTAATTTTGCCAGCATATGCAATCATTACTATGAAATATACACATGTAATGCAGAAAAGCAGAATATATTACCGAAGGCAATAAACTATACTAAATAGTTTGATTTCTGGTCACAACAAAAGATCCATTCTTACTCTGACAGACTCAAGAAACTGATACTTAAGCCAAAGAAAAATATTCATAGAACATTTTTTTCTTTCATTGGTGATTGTTAGGGGGACATTACAGGTTTTTTTCTGGTAGTATTAAGAGATAAATTTTACATAATTTGGGACTTCTGCTTAACTATAGGTTAAACATGACACTCCATTAACAAATACCATATTAAATAAACAGTGACTGCTTAAGTATCTAACTTGAGACAATGTGCCAAAGCCAACATGAAATGTGTTGTGTTACATATTTCTACTGCAGGTTGAATGTATTAATATTTTTTCAGAAAATAAAAGTTAGTCACAAGATTTATAGCAGAAACAATAGCAGAGGCTGTTCTACTGTATGGTGTAATTAGTTGAGGTTTCGTTGAGCTCATGGCACACTTTGATTAACTGCCATCGGAGACACATTTTGCAACAGGGCTGAGGCACAGCACTATGTCATCATGCTTCATGGAGTCACTGGTAGGCCTTCAGGGAGGATCAGTGTATAAATATTCACTTAACAACAGATGCATGGACAAGCTGTGAAAGGAATGACTAATTGACTGCCATTCAGGATTTATTTGGTAATCTTTTGACTCCAGTTCCACCTCAAGTAATGATAAATGACATCTCTTTCTGTAAGAGAGAGAAACAGCAAGCTCGGTTCCTGAGCAGACATCCTGAAGTGTGACTAGAAGTCAGAGTGTTTCCGTGTGTGAAGTGAACAAATAGACATACCATATGCAAAGTTTCCCAAACTACCTTTTGAAATAGTGAATTCAATAAATTAGGTGGATAAATCATGGTAATTTGTTCAAAAATTGATTTGTTGTCACATTTGCATCTAACTGAAGGAAAAATGATCAAATCCAAATATTTCAGTATTGTCAATGCTTACTATTGCTTGTATAAAGAAAATACAGTATCTGTCTGTTAGAAATATATTTTATTTAACCTGATAAATAGTAGAGTGGTCAAATATGGAAGTTTTTTTTTTTTCCTTTGGCCAACTTTTGTGACCTTATTGAATTTTAATAACATTCATTTTCTTAACACTCATGCATAATTCAACCAAGGAGTAATGTCTTCCACCATATATTTTTTTTTATTTTTAATCTGCCCAAGTGAGTGAAGAGTAGTTGGACAGAAGAGAAAAATGTTATGAAGCATGTGTTGGGATTAGTAACCAATACTTCATTATGATTCAAAATAGAAACCTATTTTCTCATGTATTTAGACTTTTCTTCTTGCAATATAAAAATGTTATACGTATACCATAACAAAGTTGTAAATATTTCACTTTATAGATATATGCAGCATATCTGAGGGGGAGTGTGTGTGTACTGAGCGTCAAACTCAGGATTTTAAGCTTGCCATGCAAGTGCTTGCACCCAGGAGCTATATACACGGCCCTATACATCCAGATTAAAATGCAAGTGATTGAGCCAGGCATGGTGGCACATGCCTGTATTCCCAGCACGCGGGGAGGCTGAGGCAGGAGGATTGGTGTGAGTTCGAGACCATCTTGGGCTACAAAAGTGAGGTCAAGGCCAGCCTGAATTGCATAGCGAGACCCTGTCTCAAAAAGACAATCAATCAATCAGTCAATCAATCAATAAATAAATAAAATGCAAGTGATAAGAGGAAAAAAGTAAGGCTAACACTATGAAGGATTTACATTATTTTCTTAATGATATTGTACCCATTCATTTCACTAGATTTTAAAAATTATTTTAGGTCAAACATAAAAGAATGCAATTCTCAAACTTCTAATTCTGCTCAATTCATTACATTAGTTACATGAGTTGTGTAAATCTGTGATTTGATATATAAGTGGTAGAAACAGTAATGTCCTGTTTTTCTTTCTTTCTTTCTTTCTTTCTTTCTTTCTTTCTTTCTTTCTTTCTTTGCCCTCTCAGCCTTCCCTGGGAGCATGGCTGGCATACCCTGTGTTGCCTGGCTTGAACCACAGTTCCCTGTGCCTAAGCAGGCAATTTAGACCACTAAGCTATCTCTTGGTCCAGCAATGTCCTATCTTAAATAAAGATGTAGTTTAATAAGCTATTCTCTAGTTATTTTGCTTTCTCACCTTAAACAATTTAGTAGGGATCTACCATTGTTGACAACTCATAGTGCTTCTAAAATAGTCTTCAGGTTCCTTGTGGATTTAGATACCTCCCCTGTTTGTTTCTCACTAACATCTTGTTATTTTTGGTCAAACATAAGGCTAGTAAAGGCACATCATATCTAATAGTCCCAATAAAAAATTAGGTTATTGAAGGACTTTATATAATTTTTATAACTATACATAACCTCAGAAATTTGAATCTGTGAGATAATAAAAAGCACTAAGAAAAAAATGGTTAAAAGAAAAATATGCTCTATCAAATAAAGGAAATAGAAATTACTATTGAGTGTACATAAAAAACGAAAGTGAGAAGGTGAAGAGAGCTGACCCGTTGGCCAATCATTGCTGGCTTCTTGTGTTAAGGCATCTGCATCTTTTTATGCTCCCCTTCTCCTTCTCCTTCTCCTTCTCCTTCTCCTTCTCCTTCTCCTTCTCCTTCTCCTTCTCCTTCTCCTCCTCCTCCTCCTCCTCCTCC